>JAVLSZ010000087.1:290000-365000 GCA_032313775.1 Urocyon cinereoargenteus
GGGTTAAGGTTAGGGTTAGGTGCGGGTTAGGGTTATGGTTAGGGTTAGGTTTAGGATTAGGGTTCGGGGTGGGTATAGGTTTAGGGTCAGGGTTAGGGTTAGGAATAGGGTTATGTTACGGGTTAGGGTTAGGGTTGGGGTTAGGGTACAGGTTAGTTTTATTGTTAGGGTACAGGTCCGGGTTATGGTTAAGGTAGGGTTAGGATTAGGGTATGGGTTAGGGTTAGGGTACGGTTAAGAGTTATGGTTAGGTTTAGGGTTAGGTTTAGGTTTAGGGTGCGGGTTAGGGTTATGGTCATGGTTAGGGTTAGGATTAGGGTACGAGTTAGGGTTAGGGTTAAGTTTAGTGTACGGGTTAGGGTTAGGGTTATGGTATGGGTTACGTTTAGGGTATGCGTTAGGGTTAGGGTTAGGGTCAGGGTAGGTTTAGGGTTAGGGTACGAGTTAGGGTTACGGTTAGGGTACGTGTTAGGTTTAGGGTTATGGTATGGGTTAGGGTTACAGTACGGGTTAGGGTTTGGGTGAGGGTTAGGGTTAGGGTTAGAGTACGGATAGGGTTAGTGTTAGAGTTAGAGTTAGAGTACGGTTTAGGGTTAGTGCTGGGTTAGGGTTAGGGTTATGTGTAGGGAACGGGTTAGGGTTAGGTTTAGGGATCGGGATAGGGTTAGTGTACGGGTTAAGTTTAGGGTTAGGGTTAGGTTTAGGTTACGGGTTAGGGTTAGGGTACGGGTTAGGGTTAGCTTTAGGAGCGGGTTAGGTTTAGGGTACGGGATAGAGTTAGTTTTAGAATCGGGGTTAATGTTAGGGATAGGGTTATGATACGGGTTAGGGTACGGGTTGGGGTTATGGTTAAGTTTAGGTTTAGTGTTAGGGTTTGGGTTAAGGTTAGGGTACGGGTAAGTGTTATGGCTAGGGTTAGGTTTAGGTTTAGGTTTAGGGTGCGTGTTAGGCTTTGGGTTAGGGTTAGGGTTAGCGCTAGGGCCTGGTTTAAGGTTACTGTTAGGGTTTGGGTACGGGTTAGGGTTAGGGTTAGGGCATGGGATAGGGTTGGGTATGGGTTAGGTCAAGGGTAGGGTTAGGGTTAGGGTATGTGTTATGTTTAGGGTACGGGTTAGGGTTAGGGTACGAGTTAGGGTTAGTGTTAGTGTTAGAGTACAGGGTAGGGTTAGTGTAAGGGTTAGGGTTAGGGTTAATGTACGGGTTAGGCTTATGTTTAGGTTTAGGGTAGGATACGGGTTAGGGTTAGGTTTAAGGTACGGGATAGGGTTAGCGTTCGGGTTAAGTTTAGGGTTAGGGTTAGGTTTAGGTTACGGGTTAGGTTTAGGGTACTGGTTAGGGTTACGGTTAAGGTTAGGGTTAGGTTTGGATATCGGTTAGGGTTAGATTACTGTTAAGGGTTATGGTTTGGGTTAGGTTTAGGGTTAAGTTTAGGGTGCGGGTTAGGTTTGGGTTCAGGGTTAGGGTTAGGTGTAGGGTACGGGTTTCGGTTAGTGTTAGGGTACGGGTTAGGTTTACCGTTTGGGTATGGGTTAGGGTAAGGTTTAGGATTAGGTTTAGGGGATAGGGTTAGAGTTATGATTAGGCTATGGGTAGCGTTAGGGTACGGGTTAGGGGTAGGGTTAGGGTTCCGGATAGGGTTAGTGTACAGGTTAGGGTTAGGGTTAGGGTTAGGGTTAGTGTTATGGTTATGGTACGGGTTAGTGTTAAGGTTGCGTTATGGGATAGGGTTAGTGTACGTGTTAGGTCTAGGGTTAGGGTTAGGTTTAGGTGCGGGTTAGGGTTAGGGTTAGGGTACGTGTTAGGGTTATTGTTTGGGTACGGGTTAGCGTTACGTTTAGGGTTAGGGTATGGGTTAGGTTTAGGGTTAGGGTTAGATTCGGTTTAGGATTAGGGTACGGGTTAGCGTTAGGTTTAGGGTCAGGGTTAGGGTTAGGTTTAGGGTTAGGGTTAGGGTACGGATTAGGGTTACTGTACGGTTTAGGGTTAGGGTTAGGGTTATACTACGTGTTAGGGTTAGAGTTAGGGTTAGGTTTAGGATTAGAGTACGGGTGAGGGTTAGTGTTAGGGTTAGGGTCAGTGTTAGGGTATGGGTTAGGGTTAGAGTACGGGTTAGGGTTAGGTTTATGGTTAGGGTTAGGGTTAGAGTACGGGTAGGGTTAGTGTTAGTGTTAGTGTTAGGGTTAGGGTTAGGGTTAGTGTACGGATAGGGTTAGGGTTAGGGTTAGGGTACGGGTTAGTGTTAGGTTTAGGGTACGGGTTAGGGTTAGGGTTAGGGTTAGGGTACGGGTTAGGGTTAGGTTTAGGGTACGGGATAGGGTTAGCGTATGGGTTAAGTTTAGGGTTAGGGTTAGGTTTAGGTTACGGGTTAGGGTTAGGGTACGGGTTAGGGTTAGGTTTAGGGTGCGGGTTAGGGTTAGGGTTAGTGTAAGGGTTATGGTTTTTTTAGGGTCAGGGTTAGGGTTAGGGTTAGTGTTAGGGTACGCGTTAGTGTTAGGGTTGGGGTTAGTGTACGGGTTAGTTTTAGGGTTAGGGTACAGTTTAGGGTTATGGTTAAGGTTAGGGTTAGGGTTAGGGTATGGGTTAGGGTTAGGTTACGGTTAAGGGTTATGGTTTCGCTTAGGGTTCGGGTTAAGATTAGGGTGCGTGTTAGGGTTAGGGTTAGGGTTAGAGTACGGGTTTGGGTTTCTGTTAGGGTACAGGTTAGGTTTACCTTTTGGGTACGGGTTAGTGTAAGGTTTAGGGTTAGTGTTAGGGTTAGTGTTTAGGTTTAGAGTTAGGGTTAGGCTATGGGTAGGATTAGGCTATGGCTTAGGGTAAGGGTAGGATTCGGGTTAGGGTTAGTGTACGGATTAGGGATAAGGTTATGGTCATGTTTAGGGTTAGGGTTAGTGTTAGGGTTACAGTACGGATTAGGGTTAAGATACCGGTACGGGATAGGGTTAGTGTACGTGTTACGTCTAGGGTTAAGTTTAGGTTTAGTGTGCGGTTTAGGATTAGGGTTTGGGTTAGGCTTAGGGTACGTGTTAGGGTTAGGGTTTGGGTACGGGTAAGGGTTACGTTTAGGGTTAGGGTATGGGTTAGGTTTAGGGTTAGGTTAAGGGTTAGTGTTTGGGTACGGGTTAGGGTTACAGAACGGGTTAGGGTTAGGTTTAGGGTTAGGTTTAGGGTTAGAGTACGGGTGAGGGTTAGTTTTAGGGTTAGTGTTAGTTTTAATCTGCGGATAGGGTTAGGGTTAGGGTTAGTGTACGGATAGGGTTAGGGTTAGGTTAGTGTTTGGGTACGTGTTAGGGTTTGGTTTAGGTTATGGGATAGGGTAAGTGTACGGGTTAAATTTAATGTTAGGGTTAGGTTTAGGTTATGGGTTAGGGTTAGGATACGGGTTCGGGTTAGGTTTATGTGCGGGTTAGGGTTAGGGTACGGGTTAGGGTTAGGTTTAGGGTCAGTGTTAGGGTTATGGATAGGGTTATGGTACTGGTTAGGGTTTGGTTTGGGGTTAGGGTACGGGTTAGTTTTAGGGTTAGCATACGGGTTAGGGTTACGGTTAAGGTTAGGGTTAGTGTTAGGGTACGGGTTAGGATTAGGGTTGGGGTTAGGGTACGGGTTAGTTTTAGGGTTAGGGTACGGGTTAAGGTTATGGTTAAGGTAAGGGTTAGGTTTAGGGTATGGGTTAGGGTTAGGTTACGGTTTAGGGTTATGGTTTGTGTTAGGGTTAGGGTTAAGTTTAGGGTGCGGGTTAGGGTTAGGGTTAGGGTTAGAGTACGGGTTTGGGTTAGTATTAGGGTACGGGTTAGTTTTACCATTTGGTTACGGGTTAGGGTAAGGGTTAGGGTTAGAGTTAGGGTTATGTGTTAGTGGTAGGGTTAGGTTTAGGCTACGGGTAGGGTAGGGTACGGTGAGGGTTCGGGTTAGGGTTCACGTTAGTGTAAGGGTTAGGGTTAGGTTTAGAATCAGGGTTAGGGTTAGGGTTAGTGTTAGTGTACGGGTTAGTGTTATGGTTAAGGTTAGCGTTAGGGTTAGTGTATGGGTTATGTTTAGGTTACGATTAAGGGTTATGGTTTGGGTTAGGGTTAGGGTTAAGTTTAGGGTGCAGGTTAGGATTAGGGTTAGAATACGGGTTTGGGTTAGTGTTAGGGTACGGGTTAGGTTTACCGTTTGGTTACGGGTTAGGTTATAAGGTTAGGGATAGGCTACGGGTAAGGTTAGAGTACGGATTAGGTTTATGGTTAGGGATCTGGTTAGGGTTAGGGTACGGGTTAGGGTTAGGGTTAGGTTTAGGGTTAGGGTTAGTGTTAGGGTTAGGGTTAAGGTTACGGTACAGGATAGCGTTAGTGTACGTCTTAGGTCTAGGGTTAGGTTTAGGTTTAGTGTGCGGGTTAGGGTTAGGGTTAGGGTACGTGTTAGGGTTAGGGTTTGTGTAAGGGTTAGGGTTACGTTTAGGGTTAGGTTACGGGTTAGGTTTAGGTTTAGGGTAAGTGTTAGTGTTAGGGTACGGGATAGGTTTAGAGTATGGGTTAGGGTTAGGTTTCGGTTTAGGGTTAGGTTTAGAGTACGGGTTAGGGTTGGTGTTAGGGTTAGGGTTAGTGTTAGTGTACGGATAGGGTTAGGGTTAGGGTTAGAATATGGGTTAGGGTTAGTGTTAAGGTTAGGGAAAGGGTTAGGGTTAGGGTTAGGGTACGGGTTAGAGTTAGGGTTACGTTTAGGGTTAGGTTACGGGTTAGGTTTAGGTTTAAGGTAAGTGTTAGTGTTAGGGAACGGGATAGGTTTAGAGTACGGGTTAGGGTTAGGTTTCGGTTTAGGGTTAGGTTTAGAGTATGGGTTAGTGTTAGGGTGAGGGTTAGGGTTAGGGTTAGGGTTAGAGTACGGTTAGGGTTAGGGTCAGGGTTAGGGTTAGTGTAAGAGTTATGGTTAGGGATAGGGTACGGTTTAGGGTTAGGGTTATGGTACGGGTTAGGGTTACAGTACGGGTCAGTGTTAGGGTGGGGGTTAGGGTTAGGGTTAGAGTACGGTTAGGGTTAGGGTTAGAGTACGGGTTAGGTTTAGTGTTAAGGTTAGGGTTAGGTTTAGGTTTAGAGTACGGGGTAGGGTTAGTGTTAGGGTTAGGGTTAGGGTTAATATACGGGTTAGGCTTAGGGTTAGGTTTAGGGTTAGGATAAGAGTTAGGGTTAGGTTTAGGGTACGGGATAGGGTTAGCGTACGGGTTAAGTTTTGGGTTAGGGTTAGGTTTAGGTTACGGGTTAGGGTTAGGGTAAATGTTATGGTACGGGTTAGGGTTAGGTTTACGGTCAAGGTTAGCGTTAGGGATAGGTTTATGGTGCGGGTTAGGGTTAGGGTTGGGGTTATAGTATGGGTTCGTTTTAGGGTTAGGGTACGGGTCAAGGTTTGTTTAAGGTTAGGGATAGGGTTAGGGTATGGGTGAGTGTAGGGTACGGTTTAGGTTTAAGGTTAGTGTTTGGGTTAGGATTAGTGTACGGGTTAGGGTTAGGGTTAAGGTTAGGTTTAGGGTTAGGGTTAGTGTTAGGATTACGGTACGGGTTAGGGTTAAGGTTCCGGTATGGGAAAGGGTTAGCGTACGTGTTAGGTCTAGGGTTAGGGTTAGGTTTAGTGTGTGGGTTAGGGTTAGGTTTAGGGTATGTGTTAGGGTTAGTATTAGGATTAGGGTTAGGGTTATTGTTAGTGTACGGGTTAGGGTTATGGTTAAGGTTAGCGTTAGGGTTAGTGTATGGGTTAGGGTTAGGTTACGGTTAAGGGTTAGGGTTTGGGTACGGGTTAGGGTTACAGTATGGGTTAGTGTTAGGGTGAGGGTTAGGGTTAGGGTTAGAGTACGGTTAGGGTTAGGGTCAGGGTTAGGGTTAGTGTACGAGTTAGGGTTAGGGTTAGGGTATGGTTTAGGTTTAGGGTTATGGTACTGGTTAGGATTACAGTACGGGTTAGTGTTAGGGTGAGGTTTAGGGTTAGGGTTAGAGTACGGTTAGGGTTAGGGTTAGTGTTAGGGTTAGGGTTAATATACGGGTTAGGCTTAGGGTTAGGTTTAGGGTTAGGATAGGAGTTAGGGTTAGGTTTAGGGTACGGGATAGGGTTAGCGTACGGGTTAAGTTTAGGGTTAGGGTTAGTTTTAGGTTACGGGTTAGGGTTAGGGTACGGGTTAGGGTTAGGTTTAGGGTGTGGGTTAGGTTTAGGGTTAGGGTTAGTGTAAGGGTTACGGTTAGGTTTAGTGTCAGGGTTAGGGTTAGGGTTAGTGTTAGGGTACGGGTTAGTTTTAGGGTTAGGGTTCGGGTTAGGTTTAGGCTTAGGGTAAGGGTTAGGTTTAGAATACGGGTTAGGGTTAGTGTTACTGTTAGGGTTAGGATTAGTGTACGGATAGGTTTAGGGTTAGTGTTAGGGTTAGGGTACGGGTTAGGGTTAGATTTAGGGTACGGGATAGGGTTAGTGTACGGGTTAAGTTTAAGGTTAGGTTTAGGTTTAGGTTACGGGTTAGGGTTAGGGTACGGGTTAGGTTTAGGGTTAGAGTAAGGGTTAGTGTTAGGGTACAGGTTAGGGTTAGAGTACGGGTTAGGGTTAGGTTTAGGTTTAGGTTACGGGTTAGGGTTAGGGTACGGGTTAGGGTTACATTAAGGTCCGGGTTAGGGTTAGGGTACGGGTTAGGGTTAGGTTTAGGGTCAGGGTTAGGTTTAGAGTACAGGTTTGGTTTACTGTTGGTGTTAGGGTTAGAGTGAGTGCACGGATAGGGTTAGGGTTATGGTTACGGTACGGGATAGGGTTAGGTTTAGGCTACGGGATAGGGTTAGAGTACGGGTTAGTATTAGGATTAGGGTTAGGGTTATTGTTACTGTACGGGTTAGGGTTATGGTTAAGGTTAGCGTTAGGGTTAGTGTATGGGTTAGGGTTAGGTTACGGTTAAGGGTTATGGTTTGGGTTAGGGTTAGGTTTAAGTTTAGGGTGCGGCTTAGGGTTAGAGTTAGGGTTAGAGTAAGGTATTGGGTTAGTGTTAGGGTACGGGTTAGGTTTACCATTTGGTTACGGGTTAGGTAAGGGTTAGGGTTAAGGTTAGGGTTAGGCTACGGGTAGGGTTAGAGTACGGGTTAGGGTTAGGGTTAAGTTTCGGGTTAGGGTAAGTGTACGGTTTGGGTTAGGGTTAGGGTTAGGTTTAGGGTTAGTGCTAGGTTTAGGGTTAAGGTTACATTATGGGATAGGGTTAATTTACGTGTTAGGTCTAGGGTTAGGGTTAGGTTTAGTGTGCGGATTAGGGTTAGGTTTAGGGTACGTGTTAGGGTTAGGGTTTGGGTATGGGTTAGGGTTATGTTTAGGGTTAGGGTACGAGTTAGGTTTAGGGTTAGAGTAAGGGTTAGTGTTAGGGTACAGGTTAGGTTTAGAGTACGGTTTAGGGTTAGGTTTAGGGTTAGGGTTAGGTTTAGAGTACGGGTTAGGGTTAGTGTTAGGGTTATGGTTAGGGTTAGTGTACGGATAGGGTCAGGGTTAGGGTTAGGGTACGGGTTAGGTTTAGGTTTAATTGCGGGTTAGGGTTAGGGTACAGGTTAGTGTTAGGTTTAGGGTCAGGGTTAGGGTTAGGGATAGGGTTATGGTACGGGTTAGGGTTAGGGTTGGGGTTAGGGTACGGGTTAGTTTTAGGGTTAGGGTACAGTTTAGGGTAACGGTTAAGGTTAGGGTTACTGTTAGGGTATGGGTTAGGGTTAGGGTACGGGTAAGTGTTATGGTTAGGGTTTGGATTAGGTTTAGGTTTGGGGTGGGGTTTAGGCTTCGGGTTAGGTTTAGGGTTAGCGCTATTGTATCGGTTAGGGTTACTTTAGGGTTTGGGTACGGGTTAGGGTTAGGTTTAGGGTACGAGATAGGGTTGGGTACGGGTTAGGTCAAGGGTTAGGGTTCGGTTTAGGGTAGAGGTTAATGTTAGGGTTAAGTTTAGGGTTAAGTTTAGGGTATGGGTTAGGTTTAGGGTAGTGGTTAGGTTTAGGGTTAGGGTCAGGGTTAGGGTTAGGGTTAGGGTATGATTTATGGTTGGGTTCGGTTTAGGGTATGGGTCAGAGTTAGGGTTAGGGTTTGGTTTAGTGTACGGGTTAGGTTTAGGGCACGGTTAGGGTTAGGGTCAGGGATAGGGTTAGGGTACGAGTTAGGGTTAGGTATGGGTTAGGATTAGGGTTATGTTACGGGTTACGGTTACAGTATGGGTTAGGGTGAGGTTTAGGGTTAGGGTTAGAGTACGGTTAGGGTTAGGGTTAGGGTTAGGTTTAGGGTGAGAGTACGGGTTATGGTTAGTGTTAGGTTTAGGGAAAGGGTTAGGTTTAGGTTTAGGGTACGGTTAGGGTTAGGGTAAGGGTACAGGGTAGGTTTAGTGTTAGGGTCAGGGTTAGGGTTAATGTACGGGTTAGGCTTAGATTTAGATTTAGGATTAGGATACGGTTTAGGGTTAGGTTCAGGGTACAGGATAGGGTTAGCCTACGGGTTAACTTTAGGGTTAGGGTTATTTTTAGGTTACGGGTTAGGGTTAGGGTACGGGTTATGGTTAGGTTTAGGTGCGGGTTAGGGTAAGGGTACGGGTTATGTTTAGGTTTAGGGTCAGGGTTAGGGTTAGGGATAAGATTATGGTACGGGTTTTGGTTAGAGTTGGGGTTAGGGTACGGGTTAGTTTTAGGGTTAGGGTACGGGTTAGGGTTACGGTTAAATTTAGGGTTAGGGTTAGGGTGTGGGTTAGGGTTAGGGTACGGTTAAGGGTTATGGTTATGGTTAGGGTTAGGGTTAAGTTTAGGGTTCGGTTTAGGGTTAGGGTTAGGGTTAGGGTTAGGTTTAGAGTACGGGTTTGGGTTAGTGTTAGGGTATGGGTTAGGTATACCGTTTGGGTACGGGTTAGGGTAAGGGTTAGGGTTAGTGTTAGGTTTATGGGTTAGGGTAAGAGTTAGGGTTAGGCTACGAGATAGTGTTAGAGTACGGGTTAAGGTTAGGGTTAGGGTAAGGGTTAGGGTTAGGATTATAGTACGGGTTAGGTTTAGAGTTAGGGTAGGGTTTAGGGTTAGAGTACGGGTTAGGGTTAGTGTTAGGTTTAGGGTTAGGTTTAGGTTTAGTGTATGGATAGGGTTAGCATTAGGGTTAAGGTTAGTGTACGGGTTAGGGTTAGGTTTAGGGTACGGGCTAGGGTTAGCATACGGGTTAAGTTTAGGTTTAGGGTTAGGTTTCGGTTACGGGTCAGGGTTAGGGTACGGGTTAGGGTTAGGTTTAGGTGAGGGTTAGGGTTAGGATAAAGGTTATGGTACGGGTTAGGGTTAGGTTTAGGGTCAGGGTTAGCGTTAGGGAGAGGTTTATGGTACGGGTTAGGGTTAGGGTTGGGGTTAGGGTACGGGTTCGTTTTAGGGTTAGGGTATGGGTCAAGGTTTGTTTAAGGTTAGGGATAGGGTTAGGGTATGGGTGAGTGTTAGGGTACGGTTTAGGTTTAAGGTTAGTGTTTGGGTTAGGGTTAGTGTACGGGTTAGGGTTAGGGTTAGTGTTAGGATTACGGTACGGGTTAGGGTTAAGGTTCCGGTACGGGAAAGGGTTAGTGTACGTGTTAGGTCTAGGGTTAGGGTTAGGTTTAGTGTGCGGGTTAGGGTTAGGTTTAGGGTACATGTTAGGGTTAGGGTTTGGGTACAGGTTAGGGTTACTTTTAGGGTTAGGGTACGGGTTAGGTTTAGGGTTAGAGTAAGGGTTAGTGTAAGGGTACAGGTTAGGGTTAGAGTATGGGTTAGGGTTAGGTTTAGGTTTAAGGTTAGGGTTAGAGTACGGGTTAGGGTTAGTGTTAGGGTTAGGGTTAGGGTTATGTTATGGGTTACGGTTACAGTACGGGTTAGGGTTAGGGTGAGGGTTAGGGTTAGAGTACGGTTAGGTTTAGGGTTAGGGTTAGGTTTAGGGTTAGAGTTCGGGTTATGTTTAGTGTTAGGTTTAGGGAAAGGGTTAGGTTTGGGGTTAAGGTACGGTTAGGGTTAGGGTTAGGGTTAGGGTTAGAGTACGGGTTTGGGTTATGGTTAGGGTACGGGTTAGGTTTACCGTTTGGGAAAGGGTTAGGGTAATGGTTAGGGTTAGGGGTTAGGGATAGAGTTAGGGTTAGGCTATGGGATAGGGTTAGAGTACGGGTTAGTATTATGGTTAGGGTTAGGGTTAGGGTTATAGTACAGGTTAGGGTTAGAGTTAGTGTTAGGGTACGGGTTAGGTTTAGGGTACGGGTAAGGTTTAGGGTTAGGGTCCGTGTTAGGGTTAGGGTTAGGGTACGATTTAGGGTTAGGGTTAGGTTTAGGTTACGGGTTAGTTTTAGGGTTAGGATTAGGGTACGGGTTACGTTTAGGGTACGGGTTAGGGTTAGGGTTATGGTACGTGTTAGGGTTACAGTACGGGTTAGTGTTAGGGTGAGTGTTAGGGTTAGAGTTAGAGTACGGTTAGGGTTAGGGTCAGGGTTAGGGTTAGTGTACGAGTTATGGTTAGGGTTAGGGTACGGTTTAGGATTAGGGTTATGGTACGGTTTAGGTTACAGTACGGTTTAGTGTTAGGGTGAGGGTTAGGGTTAGGGTTAGAGTACGGTTAGGGTTAGGGTTAGAGTACGGGTTAGGTTTAGTGTTAGTGTTAGGGTTAGGGTTAGGTTTAGAGTACGGGGTAGGGTTAGTGTTAGGTTTAGGGTTAGGGTTAATATACGGGTTAGGCTTAGGGTTAGGTTTAGCGTTAGGATAAGAGTTAGGGTTAGGTTTAGGGTACGGGATAGGGTTAGCGTACGGGTTAAGTTTAGGGTTAGGGTTAGGTTTAGGTGAGGGTTAGGGTTAGGGTAAAGGTTATGGTACGGGTTAGGGTTAGGTTTGGGGTCAAGGTTAGCGTTAGGGATAGGTTTATGGTACGGGTTAGGGTTAGGGTTGGGGTTAGGGTACGGGTTCGTTTTAGGGTTAGGGTACGGGTCAAGGTTTGTTTAAGGTTAGGGATAGGGTTAGGGTATGGGTGAGTGTTAGGGTACGGTTTAGGTTTAAGGTTAGTGTTTGGGTTAGGGTTAGTGTACGGGTTAGGGTTAGGTTTAAGGTTAGAGTTAGGGTTAGGGTTAGTGTTAGGATTACGGTACGGGTTAGGGTTAAGGTTCCAGTATGGGAAAGGGTTAGTGTACGTGTTAGGTCTAGGGTTAGAGTTAGGTTTAGTGTGCGGGTTAGGGTTAGGTTTAGGGTACGTGTTAGGGTTAGGGTTTGGGTACGGGTTAGGGTTACTTTTAGGGATAGGCTACGGGTTAGGGTACGGGTTAGGTTTAGGGTTAGAGTAAGGGTTAGTGTTAGGGTACAGGTTAGGGTTAGAGTACGGGTTAGGGTTAGGTTTAGGTTTAGGATTAGGGTTAGAGTACGGGTTAGGGTTAGTGTTAGGGTTAGGGTTAGGGTTAGTGTACGGATAGGGTTAGGGTTCAGGTTAGGGTTAGAGTACGGTTTAGGGTTAGGTTTAGGGTACGACATAGGGTTAGTGTACTAGTTAAGTTTAGGGTTAGGGTTAGGTTTAGGTTACGGGTTAGGGTTAGGGTACGTGTTAGGGTTAGGTTTAGGTGCGGGTTAGGGTTAGGGTGCGGGTTAGGGTTAGGCTTAGGTCAAGGTTAGGCTTAGGAATAGGGTTATGGTACAGGTTACGGTTAGGGTTGGGGTTAAGGTACGGGTTTGTTTTAGGGTTAGGCTACGATTTATGGTAATGGTTAAGGTTAGGGTTACTGTTAGGGTATGGGTTAGGGTTAGGGTACGGGTAAGTGTTATGGTTAGGGTTAGGGTTAGGTTTAGGTTTAGGGTGCGGGTTAGGCTTAGGTTTAGGGTTAGCGCTAGTGTATTGTTAGGGTTACTTTTGGGTTTGGGTAAGGGTTAGGGTTAAGTTTAGGGTACGAGATATGGTTGGGTATGGGTTAGGTCAAGGGTTAGGGTTCAGTTTAGGGTAGAGGATAGGGTGAGGGTTAGGTTTAGGGTTAAGTTTAGGGTATGGGTTAGGTTTAGGGTAGGGGTTAGGGTTAGGGTTAGGGTCAGGGTTAGGGTTAGGTTTAGGGTATGATTTAGGGTTGTTTTAGGTTTAGGGTATGGATTAGGGTTAGGGTTAGTGTTTGGTTTAGGGTACGGGTTAAGTTTAGGGTACGGTTAGCATTAGGGTCAGGGTTAGTGTTAGGGTACGAGTTAGGGTTAGGGTACGGGTTAGGGTTAGGGTTATGTTATGGGTTATGGTTACAGTACGGGTTAGGGTTAGGGTGAGGGTTAGCGTTAGGATTAGAGTACGGTTAGGGTTAGGGTTAGGGTTAGGTTTAGGGTGAGAGTACGGGTTATGGTTAGTGTTAGGTTTAGGGAAAGGCTTAGGTTTAGGGTTAAGGTATGGTTAGGGTTAGGGTTAGGGTTAGGGTTAGAGTACGGGTTTGGGTTAGTGTTAGGGTAGGGTTAGGTTTACCATTTGGGTAAGGTTTATGGTAATGGTTAGGGTTAGGGGTTAGGGTTAGAGTTAGGGTTATGCTATGGGATAGTGTTATAGTACGGGTTAGTATTATGATTAGGGTTAGGGTTAGGGTTATAGTACTGGTTAGGGTTAGAGTTAGGGTTAGGGTACGGGTTAGGTTTAGGGTACGGGTAAGGTTTAGGGTTAGGGTCTGTGTTAGGGTTAGGGTTAAGGTACGATTTAGGGTTAGGGTTAGGGTTAGGGTACGGGTTAGGTTTAGGGTACGGGTTAGGGTTAGGGTTATGGTACGTGTTAGGGTTACAGTACGGGTTTAGTGTTAGGGTGAGGGTTAGGGTTAGGGTTAGAGTACGGTTAGGGTTAGGGACAGGGTTAGGGTTAGTGTACGAGTTAGGGTTAGGGTTAGGGTATGGTTTAGGGTTAGGGTTATGGTACAGGTTAGGGTTACAGTACGGGTTAGTGTTAGGGTGAGGTTTAGGGTTAGGGTTAGAGTACGGTTAGGGTTAGGGTTAGAGTACGGGTTAGGTTTAGTGTTAGGGTTAGGGTTAGGTTTAGAGTACGGGGTAGGGTTAGTGTTAGGGTTGGGTTAGGGTTAATATATGGGTTAGGCTTAGGGTTAGGTTTAGGGTTAGGATAAGAGTTAGGGTTAGGTTTAGTGTACGGGATAGGGTTAGCGTACGGGTTAAGTTTAGGATTAGGGTTAGGTTTAGGTTGCGGGTTAGGGTTAGGGTATGGGTTAGGGTTAGGTTTAGGGTGCGGATTAGGGTTAGGGTTAGGGTTAGTGTAAGGGTTACGGTTAGTTTAGTGTCAGGGTTAGGGTTAGGGTTAGTGTTAGGGTACGGGTTAGTTTTAGGGTTAGGGTTCGGGTTAAGTTTTGGCTTAGGGTAAGGGTTAGGTTTAGAATACGGGTTAGGGTTAGTGTTACTGCTAGGGTTAGGGTTAGTGTACGGATAGGGTTAGGGTTAGTGTTAGGGTTAGGGTACGGGTTAGGGTTAGATTTAGGGTACGGGATAGGGTTAGTGTATGGGTTAAGTTTAGGGTTAAGTTTAGGTTTAGGTTACCTGTTAGGGTTAGGGTACGGGTTAGGGTTACATTAAGGTGCGGGTTAGGGTTAGGGTACGGGTTAGGGTTAGGTTTAGGGTCAGGGTTAGGTTTAGAGTACAGGTTTGGTTTAGTGTTGGTGTTAGGGTTAACGTGAGTGTACGGATAGTGTTAGGGTTAGGGTTACGGTACGGGTTAGGGTTAGGTTTAGGCTACGGGATAGGGTTAGAGTACGGGTTAGTATTAGGGTTAGGGTTAGGGTTATTGTTAGTGTACGGGTTAGGGTTATGGTTAAGGTTAGCGTTAGGGTTAGTGTATGGGTTAGGGTTAGGTTACGGTTAAGGGTTATGGTTTGGGTTAGGGTTAGGGTTAAGTTTAGGTGTGGGTTAGGGTTAGAGGTAGGGTTAGAGTACGGTATTGGGTTAGTGTTAGGGTATGGGTTAAGTTTACCATTTGGTTACGGGTTAGGGTAAGGGTTAGGGTTAAGGTTAGGGTTAGGCTACGGGTAGGGTTAGAGTACGGGTTAGGGTTAGGGTTAGGTTTCGGGTTAGGGTAAGTGTACGGTTTGGGTTAGGGTTAGGGTTAGGTTTAGGGTTAGTGCTAGGTTTAGGGTTAAGGTTACATTACGGGATAGGGTTAGTGTACGTGTTAGGTCTAGGGTTAGGGTTAGGTTTAGTGTGCGGATTAGGGTTAGGTTTAGGGTACGTGTTAGGGTTAGGGTTTGGGTATGGGTTAGGGTTACGTTTAGGGTTAGGGTACGGGTTAGGTTTAGGGTTAGAGTAAGGGTTAGTGTTAGGGTACAAGTTAGGGTTAGAGTACGGGTTAGGGTTAGGTTTAGGGTTAGGGTTAGTGTTAGAGCACGCGTTAGGGTTAGTGTTAGGGTTATGGTTAGGGTTAGTGTACGGATAGGGTCAGGGTTAGGGTTAGGGTACGGGTTAGGTTTAGGTTTAATTGCGGGTTAGGTTTAGGGTACGGGTTAGTGTTAGGTTTAGGGTCCGGGTTAGGGTTAGGGATAGGGTTATGGTACGGGTTAGGGTTAGGGTTGGGGTTAGGGTACGGGTTAGTTTTAGGGTTAGGGTACAGTTTAGGGTAACGGTTAAGGTTAGGGTTACTGTTAAGGTATGGGTTAGGGTTAGGGTACGGGTAAGGGTGATGGTTAGGGTTAGGGTTAGGTTTAGGTTTAGGGTGCGGGTTAGGCTTCGGGTTAGGTTTAGGGTTAGCGCTAGTGTATGGGTTAGTGTTACTTTAGGGTTTGGGTACGGGTTAGGGTTAGGTTTAGGGTACGAGTAGGGTTGGGTACCGGTTAGGTCAAGGGTTAGGGTTCGGTATAGGTTAGAGGTTAGGGTTAGGGTTAGGTTTAGGGTTAAGTTTAGGTTATGGGTTAGGTTTAGGGTAGGGGTTAGGTTTAGGGTTAGGGTCAGGGTTAGGGTTAGGGTTAGGGTATGATTTAGGGTTGGGTTAGGTTTAGGGTACGGGTTAGATTTAGGGTTAGGGTTTGGTTTAGTGTACGGGTTAGGTTTAGGGTACGGTTAGGGTTAGGGTCAGGGATAGGGTTAGGGTACGAGTTAGGGTTAGGGTATGGGTTAGGGTTAGGGTTATGTTATGGGTTACGGTTACAGTACGAGTTAGGGTGAGGGTTAGGGTTAGGGTTAGAGTACGGTTAGGGTTAGGGTTAGGGTTATGTTTAGGGTTAGAGTACGGGTTATGGTTAGTGTTAGGTTTAGGGAAAGGGTTAGGTTTAGGGTTAGGGTACGGTTAGGGTCAGGGTTAGGGTTAGGGTACGGGGTAGGTTTAGTGTTAGGGTCAGGGTTAGGGTTAATGTACGGGTTAGGCTTAGATTTAGATTTAGGATTAGGATACGGTTTAGGATTAGGTTCAGGGTACAGGATAGGGTTAGCCTACGGGTTAACTTTAGGGTTAGGGTTAAGTTTAGGTTACGGGTTAGGGTTAGGGTACGGGTTATGGTTAGGTTTAGGTGCGGGTTAGGGTAAGGGTACGGGTTATGGTTAGGTTTAGGGTCAGGGTTAGGGTTAGGGATAGGAAATGGTACGGGTTAGGGTTAGGGTTGGGATTAGGGTACGGGTTAGTTTTAGGGTTCGGGTACGGGTTAGGGTTATGGTTAAATTAGGGTTAGGGTTAGGGTGTGGGTTAGGGTTAGGGTACGGTTAAGGGTTATGGTTATGGTTAGGGTTAGGGTTAAGTTTAGGGTTCGGTTTAGGTTTAGGGTTAGGGTTAGGGTTAGTTTTAGAGTACGGGTTTGGGTTAGTGTTAGGGTATGGGTTAGGTATACCGTTTGGGTACGGGTTAGGGAAAGGGTTAGGGTTAGTGTTAGGTTTACGGGTTACGGTAAGAGTTAGGGTTAGGCTACGAGATAGTGTTAGAGTACGGGTTAAGGTTAGGGTTAGGGTAAGGGTTAGGGTTAGGATTATAGTACGGGTTAGGGTTAGAGTTAGGGTTAGGTTTAGGTTTAGTGTACGGATAGGGTTAGCATTAGGGTTAGGGTTAGTGTATGGGTTAGGGTTAGGTTTAGGGTACGCATTAGGGTTAGGTTTAGGTTACGGGTCAGGGTTAGGTTTAGGGGTAGGGAACGGGTTAGGTTTAGGTGAGGGTTAGGGTTAGGGTAAAGGTTATGGTACGGGTTAGGGTTAGGTTTAGGGTCAAGGTTAGCGTTAGGGATAGGTTTATGGTATGGTTAGGGTTAGGGTTGGGGTTAGGGTACGGGTTCGTTTTAGGGTTAGGGTACGGGTCAAGGTTTGTTTAAGGTTAGGGATAGGGTTAGGGTATGGGTGAGTGTTAGAGTACGGTTTAGGTTTAAGGTTAGTGTTTGAGTTAGGGTTAGTGTACGGGTTAGGGTTAGTGTTAGGGTTAGTGTTAGTGTACGGATATGGTTAGGGTTCTGGTTAGGGTTAGGGTACGGGTTAGGGTTAGGTTAGGGTACGGGATAGGGTTAGTGTACGAGTTAAGTTTAGGTTTAGGGTTAGGTTTAGGTTACGGGTTAGGGTTAGGGTACGTGTTAGGGTTAGGTTTAGGTGCGGGTTAGTGTTAGGGTGCGGGTTAGGGTTAGGTTTAGGGTCAGGATTAGGTTTAGGAATAGGGTTATGGTACGGGTTAGGGTTAAGGTTGGGGTTAGGGTACGGGTTAGTTTTAGGGTTAGGGTACGGTTTATGGTAACGGTTAAGGTTAGGTTTACTGTTAGGGTATGGGTTAGGGATAGGGTACGGGTAAGGGTTATGGTTAGGGTTAGGGTTAGGTTTAGGTTTAGGGTGCGGGTTAGGCTTAGGTTTAGGGTTAGGGTTAGCACTAGTGTATGTGTTAGGGTTACTTTAGGGTTTGGGTACGGGTTAGGGTTAGGTTTAGGGTACGAGATAGGGTTGGGTATGGGTAGGTCAAGGGTTAGTGTTCGGTTTAGGGTAGACGTTACGGTTAGGGTTAGGTTTAGGGTTAAGTTTATGGTATGGGTTAGGTTTAGGGTAGGGGTTAGGGTTAGGGTTAGGGTATGATTTAGGGTTGTTTTAGGTTTAGGGTACGGGTTAGGGTTAGGGTTAGGGTTAGGGTTTGGTTTAGGGTACGGGTTAGGTTTAGGGTTAGGGTCAGGGTTAGTGTTAGGGTACGAGTTAGGGTTAGGGTACGGGTTAGGGTTAGGGTTATGTTATGGTTTACGGTTACAGTACGGGTTAGGGTTATGTTGAGGGTTAGGGTTAGGATTAGAGTACGGTTAGGGTTAGGGTTAGGGTTAGGGTTAGGGTTAGGGTTAGGTTTAGGGTGAGAGTACGGGTTATGGTTAGTGTTAGGTTTAGGGAAAGGCTTAGGTTTAGGGTTAAGGTATGGTTAGGGTTAGGGTTAGGGTTAGAGTACGGGTTTGGGTTAGTGTTAGGGTACGGGTTAGGTTTACCATTTGGGAAAGGTTTAGGGTAATGGTTAGGGTTAGGGGTTAGGGTTAGAGTTAGGGTTACGCTATGGGATAGGGTTAGAGTACGGGTTAGTATTATGATTAGGGATAGGGTTAGGGTTAGAGTACTGGTTAGGGTTAGAGTTAGGGTTAGGGTACGGGTTAGGTTTAGGGTACGGGTAAGGTTTAGGGTTAGGGTCTGTGTTAGGTTTAGGGTTAAGGTACGATTTAGGGTTAGGGTTAGGTTTAGGGTACGGGTTAGGGTTAGGTTTAGGGTGTGGGTTAGGTTTAGGGTTAGGGTTAGTGTAAGGGTTACGGTTAGGTTTAGTGTCAGGGTTAGGGTTAGGGTTAGTGTTAGGGTACGGGTTAGTTTTGGGGTTAGGGTTCGGGTTAGGTTTAGGCTTAGGGTAAGGGTTAGGTTTAGAATACGGGTTAGGGTTAGTGTTACTGTTAGGGTTAGTGTTAGTGTTAGGGTTAGGGTACGGGTTAGGGTTAGATTTAGGGTACGGGATAGGGTTAGTGTACGGGTTAAGTTTAAGGTTAGGTTTAGGTTTCGGTTAAGGGTTAGGGTTAGGGTACGGGTTAGGTTTAGGGTTAGAGTAAGGGTTAGTGTTAGGGTACAGGTTAGGGTTAGAGTACGGGTTAGGGTTAGGTTTAGGTTTAAGGTTAGGGTTAGAATACGGGTTAGGGTTAGTTTTAGGGTTAGGGTTAGGGTTATGTTATGGGTTACGATTACAGTACGGTTTAGGGTTTGGGTGAGGGTTAGGGTTAGGGTTAGAGTACGGTTAGGGTTAGGGTTAGGTTTAGGGTTAGAGTACGGGTTATGGTTAGTGTTAGGTTTAGGGAAAGGGTTAGGTTTAGGGTTAAGGTACGGTTAGGGTTAGGGTTAGGGTTAGGGTTAGAGTACGGGTTTGAGTTAGTGTTAGGGTACGGGTTAGGTTTACCGTTTGGGAAAGGGTTAGGGTAATGGTTAGGATTAGGGGTTAGGGTTAGAGTTAGGGTTAGGCTATGGGATAGGGTTAGAGTATGAGTTAGTATTATTGTTAGGGTTAGGGTTAGTGTTATAGTACAGGTTAGGGTTAGAGTTAGTGTTAGGCTACGGGTTAGGTTTAGGGTATGGGTAAGGTTTAGTGTTAGGGTCCGTGTTAGGGTTAGGGTTAGGGTACGATTTAGGGTTAGGGTTAGGTTTAGGGTACGGGTTAGGGTTAGGGTTAGGGTTAGAGTTAGGGTTAGGGTACGGGTTAGGTTTAGGGTACGGGTTAGGGTTAGGGTTATGGTACGTGTTAGGGTTACAGTACGGGTTAGTGTTAGGGTGAGGGTTAGGGTTAGGGTTACAGTACGGTTAGGGTTAGGGTCAGGGTTAGGGTTAGTGTAAGAGTTATGGTTAGGGTTAGGGTACGGTTTACGGTTAGGGTTATGGTATGGGTTAGGGTTACAGTACGGGTGAGTGTTAGGGTGAGGGTTAGGGTTAGGGTTAGAGTACGGTTAGGGTTAGGGTTAGAGTATGGGTTAGGTTTAGTGTTAGGGTTAGGGTTAGGGTTAGGTTTAGAGTACGGGGTAGGGTTTGTTAGGGTTAGGGTTAGGGTTAATATACGGGTTAGGCTTAGGGTTAGGTTTAGGGTTAGGATAAGAGTTAGGGTTAGGTTTAGGGTACGGGATAGGGTTAGCGTACGGGTTACGTTTAGGGTTAAGGTTAGGTTTAGGTTACGGGTTAGGGTTAGGGTAAACGTTATGGTACGGGTTAGGGTTAGGTTTAGGGTCAAGGTTAGCGTTAGGGATAGTTTTATGGTGCGGGTTAGGGTTAGGTTTGGGGTTAGGGTACGGGTTCGTTTTAGGGTTAGGGTACGGGTCAAGGTTTGTTTAAGGTTAGGGATAGGGTTAGGGTATGGGTGAATGTAGGGTACGGTTTAGGTTTAAGGTTAGTGTTTGGGTTAGGGTTAGTGCACGGGTTTGGGTTAGGGTTAAGGTTAGGGTTAGGGTTAGGGTTAGGGTTAGGATTACGGTACGGGTTAGGGTTAAGGTTCCGGTATGGGAAAAGGTTAGTGTACGTGTTAGGTCTAGGATTAGGGTTAGGTTTAGTGTGCGGGTTAGGGTTAGGTTTAGGGTACGTGTTAGGGTTAGGGTTTGGGTACGGGTTAGGGTTACTTTTAGGGTTAGGGTATGGGTTAGGTTTAGGGTTAGAGTAAGGGTTAGTGTTAGGGTACAGGTTAGGGTTAGAGTACGGGTTAGGGTTAGGTTTAGGTTTAGGATTAGGGTTAGAGTACGGGTTAGGGTTAGTGTTAGGGTTAGTGTTAGGGTTAGTGTACGGATAGGGTTAGGGTTCAGGTTAGGGTTAGAGTACGGGTTAGGGTTAGGTTTAGGGTACGAGATAGGGTTAGTGTATGAGTTAAGTTTAGGGTTAGGGTTAGGTTTAGGTTACGGGTTAGGGTTAGGGTACGTGTTAGGGTTAGGTTTAGGTGCGGGTTAGGGTTAGGGTGCGGGTTAGGGTTAGGTTTAGGGTCAGGGTTAGGTTTAGGAATAGGGTTATGGTACGGGTTAGGGTTAGGGTTGGGGTTAAGGTACGGGTTAGTTTTAGGGTTAGGGTACGGTTTATGGTAACGGTTAAGGTTAGGTTTACTGTTAGGGTATGTGTTAGGGTTAGGGTACGGGTAAGGGTTATGGTTAGGGTTAGGGTTTAGGTTTAGGGTGCGGGTTAGGCTTAGGTTTAGGGTTAGGGTTAGCGCTAGTGTATGTGTTAGGGTTACTTTAGGGTTTGGGTACGGGTTAGGGTTAGGTTTAGGGTACGAGATAGGGTTGGGTACGGGTTAGTTCAAGGGTTAGGGTTCGGTTTAGGGTAGAGGTTAGGGTTAGGGTTAAGTTTAGGGTTAAGTTTAGGGTATGGGTTAGGTTTAGGGTAGGGGTTAGGGTTAGGGTTAGGGTCAGAGTTAGGGTTAGGGTTAGGGTATGATTTAGGGTTGTTTTAGGTTTAGGGTATGGATTAGGGTTAGGGGTAGGGTTTGGTTTAGGGTACGGGTTAGGTTTAGGGTACGGTTAGCGTTAGGGTCAGGGTTAGTGTTAGGGTACGAGTTAGGGTTAGGGTACGGTTTAGGGTTAGGGTTATGTTATGGGTTACGGTTACAGTACGGGTTAGGGTTAGGGTGAGGGTTAGGGTTAGGATTAGAGTACGGTTAGGGTTAGGGTTAGGGTTAGGTTTAGGGTGAGAGTACGGGTTATGGTTAGTGTTAGGTTTAGGGAAATGCTTAGGTTTAGGGTTAAGGTATGATTAGGGTTAGGGTTAGGGTTAGGGTTAGAGTACGGGTTTGGGTTAGTGTTAGGGTACAGGTTAGGTTTACCGTTTGGGAAAGGTTTAGGGTAATGGTTAGGGTTAGGGGTTAGGGTTAGAGTTAGGGTTACGCTATGGGATAGGGTTAGAGTACGGGTTAGTATTATGATTAGGGTTAGGGTTAGGGTTATAGTACTGGTTAGGGTTAGAGTTAGGGTTAGGGTACGGGTTAGGTTTAGGGTACGGGTAAGGTTTAGGGTTAGGGTCTGTGTTAGGTTTAGGGTTAAGGTAAGATTTAGGGTTAGGGTTAGGTTTAGGGTACGGGTTAGGTTTAGGGTTAGGGTACGGGTTAGGTTTAGGGTACGGATTAGGGTTAGGGTTATGGTACGTGTTAGGGTTACAGTACGGGTTAGTGTTAGGGTGAGGGTTAGGGTTAGGGTTAGAGTACGGTTAGGGTTAGGGTCAGGGTTAGGGTTAGTGTACGAGTTAGGGTTAGGGTTAGGGTTAGGGTTAGTGTACGAGTTAGGGTTAGGGTTAGGGTATGGTTTAGGGTTAGGGTTATGGTACGGGTTAGGGTTACAGTACGGGTTAGTGTTAGGGTGAGTTTTAGGGTTAGGGTTAGAGTACGGTTAGGGTTAGCGTTAGAGTACGGGTTAGGTTTAGTGTTAGGGTTAGGGTTAGGGTTAGGTTTAGAGTACGGGGTAGGGTTAGTGTTAGGTTTAGGGTTAGGGTTAATATACGGGTTAGGCTTAGGGTTAGGTTTAGGGTTAGGATAAGAGTTAGGGTTAGGTTTAGGGTACGGGATAGGGTTAGCGTACGGGTTAAGTTTAGGGTTAGGGTTAGTTTTAGGTTACGGGTTAGGGTTAGGGTACGGGTTAGGGTTAGGTTTAGGGTCAAGGTTAGCGTTAGTGATAGGTTTATGGTACGGGTTAGGGTTAGGGTTGGGGTTAGGGTACGGGTTTGTTTTAGGGTTAGGGTACGGTTCAAGGTTTGTTTAAGGTTAGGAATAGGTTTAGGGTATGGGTGAGTGTTAGAGTACGGTTTAGGTTTAAGTTTAGTGTTTGAGTTAGGGTTAGTGTACGGGTTAGGGTTAGGGTTAAGGTTAGGGTTAGGGTTAGGGTTAGTGTTAGGATTACGGTACGGGTTAGGGTTAAGGTTCCGGTATGGGAAAGGGTTAGTGTACGTGTTAGGTCTAGGGTTAGGGTTAGGTTTAGTGTGCGGGTTAGGGTTAGGTTTAGGGTACGTGTTAGGGTTAGGGTTTGGGTATGGGTTAGGGTTACTTTTAGGGTTAGGGTACGGGTTAGGTTTAGGGTTAGAGTAAGGGTTAGTGTTAGGGTACAGGTTAGGGTTAGAGTACGGGTTAGGGTTAGGTTTAGGTTTAGGATTAGGGTTAGAGTACGGGTTAGGGTTAGTGTTAGGGTTAGGGTTAGGGTTAGGGTTAGTGTACGGATAGGGTTAGGGTTCAGGTTAGGTTTAGAGTACGGGTTAGGGTTAGGTTTAGGGTACGAGATATGGTTAGTGTACGAGTTAAGTTTAGGGTTAGGGTTAGGTTTAGGTTACGGGTTAAGGTTAGGGTACGTGTTAGGGTTAGGTTTAGGTGCGGGTTAGGGTTAGGGTGCGGGTTAGGGTTAGGTTTAGGGTCAGGGTTAGGTTTAGGAATAGGGTTATGGTACGGGTTAGGGTTAGGGTTGGGGTTAAGGTACGGGTTAGTTTTAGGGTTAGGGTACGGTTAATGGTAACGGTTAAGGTTAGGTTTACTGTTAGGGTATGGGTTAGGGTTAGGGTACGGGTAAGGGTTATGGCTAAGGTTAGGGTTAGGTTTAGGTTTAGGGTGCGGGTTAGGCTTAGGTTTAGGTTTAGGGTTAGCGCTAGTGTATGTGTTAGGGTTACTTTAGGGTTTGGGTACGGGTTAGGGTTAGGTTTAGGGTACGAGATAGGGTTGGGTACGGGTTAGGTCAAGGGTTAAGGTTCGGTTTAGGGTAGAGGTTAGGGTTAGGGTTAGGTTTAGGTTAGAGTACGTGTTTGGCTTAGTGTTAGGGTACGGGTTAGGTTTACCGTTTGGGAAAAGTTTAGGGTAATGGTTAGTGTTAGTGGTTAGGGTTAGAGTTCGGGTTACGCTATGGGATAGGGTTAGAGTACGGTTTAGTATTATGATTAGGGTTAGGGTTAGGGTTATAGTGCTGGTTAGGGTTAGAGTTAGGGTTTAGGGTACGGGTTAGGTTTAGGGTACGGGTAAGGTTTAGGGTTAGGGTCTGTGTTAGGGTTAGGGTTAAGGTATGATTTAGGGTTAGGGTTAGGTTTAGGGTACAGGTTAGGGTTAGGCTTAGGGTTAGGGTACGGGTTAGGTTTAGGGTACGGTTTAGGGTTAGGGTTATGGTACGTGTTAGGGTTACATTACGGGTTAGTGTTAGGGTGAGGGTTAGGGTTAGGGTTAGAGTACGGTTAGGGTTAGGGTCAGGGTTAGGGTTAGTGTACGAGTTAGGGTTAGGGTTAGGGTACGGGTTAGGGTTAGGTATATGGTACGGGTTAGGGTTACAGTACGGGTTAGTGTTAGGGTGAGGTTTAGGGTTAGGGGTGGAGTACGGTTAGGGTTAGGGTTAGAGTATGGGTTAGGTTTAGTGTTAGGGTTAGGGTTAGGGTTAGGTTTAGAGTACGGGGTAGGGTTAGTGTTAGGGTTAGGGTTAGGGTTAATATACGGGTTAGGCTTAGGGTTAGGTTTAGCGTTAGGATAAGAGTTAGGGTTAGGTTTAGGGGGGGATAGGGTTAGCGTACGGGTTAAGTTTAGGGTTAGGGTTAGGTTTAGGGTGCGGATTAGGGTTAGGGTTAGGGTTAGTGTAAGGGTTACGGTTAGGTTTAGTGTCAGGGTTAGGGTTAGGGTTAGGGTTAGTGTTAGGGTACGGGTTAGTTTTAGGGTTAGGGTTTGGGTTAGGTTTAGGCTTAGGGTAAGGGTTAGGTTTAGAATATGGGTTAGGGTTAGTGTTAGTGTTAGGGTTACTGTTAGTGTACGGATAGGGTTAGGGTTAGTGTTAGGGTTAGGGTACGGGTTAGGGTTAGATTTAGGGTACGGGATAGGGTTTGTGTACGGGTTAAGTTTAGGGTTAGGTTTAGGTTTAGGTTACGGGTTAGGGTTAGGGTACGGGTTAGGGTTACATTAAGGTGCGGGTTAGGGTTAGGGTACGGGTTAGGGTTAGGTTTAGGGTCAGGGTTAGGTTTAGAGTACAGGTTTGGTTTAGTGTTGGTGTTAGGGTTAGGGTGAGTGTACGGATAGGGTTAGGGTTAGAGTTATGGTACGGGTTAGGGTTAGGTTTAGGGTACGGGATAGGGTTAGAGTACGGGTTAGTATTAGGGTTAAGTTTAGGGTTATTGTTAGTGTACGGGTTAGGGTTATGGTTAAGGTTAGCGTTAGGGTTAGTGTATGGGTTAGGGTTAGGTTACGGTTAAGGGTTATGGTTTGGGTTAAGGTTAGGGTTAAGTTTAGGGTGCGGCTTAGGGTTAGAGTTATGGTTAGAGTACGGTATTGGGTTAGTTTTAGGGTACGGGTTAGGTTTACCGTTTGGTTACGGGTTAGGGTAAGGGTTAGGGTTAAGGTTAGGGTTAGGCTACGGGTAGGGTTAGATTATGGGTTAGGGTTAGGTTTCAGGTTAGGGTAAGTGTACGGTTTGGGTTAGGGTTAGGGTTAGGTTTAGGGTTAGTGCTAGGTTTAGGGTTAAGTTTACATTACGGTATAGGGTTAGTGTACGTGTTAGGTCTAGGGTTAGGGTTAGGTTTAGTGTGCGGATTAGGGTTAGGTTTAGGGTACGTGTTAGGGTTAGGGTTTGGGTATGGTTTAGGGTTATGTTTAAAGTTAGGGTACGAGTTAGGTTTAGGGTTAGAGTAAGGGTTAGTGTTAGGGTACAGCTTAGGGTTAGAGTACGGTTTAGGGTTAGGTTTAGGGTTAGGGTTGGGGTTAGAGTACGGGTTAGGTTTAGTGTTAGGGTTATGGTTAGGGTTAGTGTACGGATAGGGTCAGGGTTCAGGGTTAGGGTTAGGGTACGGTTTAGGTTTAGGTTTAATTGCGGGTTAGGGTTAGGGTACAGGTTAGTGTTAGGTTTAGGGTCAGGGTTAGGGTTAGGGATAGGGTTATGGTACGGGATAGGGCTAGGGTTGGGGTTAGGGTATGGTTTAGTTTTAGGGTTAGGGTACGGGTTAGCGTAATGGTTAAGGTTAGGGTTACTGTTAGTTTATGGGTTAGGGTTAGGGTACGGGTAAGGGTTATGGTTAGGGTTAGGGTTAGGTTTAGGTTTAGGGTGCGGGTTAGGCTTCGGGTTAAGTTTAGGGTTAGCGCTAGTGTATGGGTTAGGGTTACTTTAGGGTTTGGGTACGGGTTAGGGTTAGGTTTATGGTATGAGATAGGGTTGGGTACGGGTTAGGTCAAGGGTTATGGTTCGGTTTAGGTTAGAGGTTAGGGTTAGGGTTAGGTTAAGGGTTAAGTTTAGGGTATGGGTTAGGTTTAGGGTAGTGGTTAGGTTTAGGGTTAGGGTCAGGGTTAGGGTTAGGGTTAGGGTATGATTTAGGGTTGGGTTAGGTTTAGGGTACGGGTTAGATTTAGGGTTAGGGTTTGGTTTAGTGTACGGGTTAGGTTTAGGGTACGGTTAGGGTTAGGGTCAGGGATAGGGTTAGGGTACGAGTTAGGGTTAGGGTACGGGTTAGGGTTAGGGTTATGTTACGGGTTACGGTTACAGTACGGGTTAGGGTGAGGGTTAGGGTTAGGGTTATACTACGGTTAGGGTTAGGGTTAGTTTTAGGGTTAGAGTACGGGTTATGGTTAGTGTTAGGTTTAGGGAAAGGGTTAGGTTTAGGGTTAGGGTACGGTTAAGGTTAGGGTACGGGGTAGGCTTAGAGTAAGATTTAGGATTAGGATACGGTTTAGGGTTAGGTTCAGGGTACAGGATAGGTTTAGCCTACGGGTTAACTTTAGGGTTAGGGTTAAGTTTAGGTTACGGGTTAGGGTTAGGGTACGGATTATGGTTAGGTTTAGGTGCGGGTTAGGGTAAGGGTACGGGTTATGGTTAGGTTTAGGGTCAGGGTTAGGGTTAGGGATAGGGTTATGGTACGGGTTAGGGTTAGGGTTGGGGTTAGGGTATGGGTTAGTTTTAGGGTTAAGGTATGGGTTAGGGTTACGGTTAAAGTTAGGGTTAGGGTTAGGGTGTGGGTTAGGGTTAGGGTACGGTTAAGGGTTATGGTTATGGTTAGGGTTAGGGTTATGTTTAGGGTTCGGTTTAGGGTTAGGGTTAGGGTTAGGGTTAGGTTTAGAGTACGGGTTTGGGTTAGTGTTAGGGTATGGGTTAGGTATACCGTTTGGGTACGGGTTAGGGTAAGGGTTAGGGTTAGGGTTAGGTTTACGGGTTAGGGTAAGAGTTAGGGTTAGGCTACGAGATAGTGTTAGAGTACGGGTTAAGGTTAGGGTTAGGGTAAGGGTTAGGGTTATGGTTATAGTACGGTTTAGGGTTAGAGTTAGGGTTAGGTTTAGGGTTAGAGTACGGGTAGGGTTAATGTTAGGGTTAGGGTTAGGTTTAGGTTTAGTGTACAGATAGGGTTAGCATTAGGGTTAGGGTTAGTGTACGGGTTAGGGTTAGGTTTAGGGTACGGGTTAGGGTTAGGTTTAGGGTCAGGGTTAGCGTTAGGGATATGTTTATGGTACGGGTTAGGGTTAGGGTTGGGGTTAGGGTACGGGTTCGTTTTAGGGTTAGGGTACGGGTCAAAGTTTGTTTAAGGTTAGGGATAGGGTTAGGGTATGGGTGAGTGTTAGGGTACGGTTTAGGTTTAAGGTTAGTTTTGGGTTAGGGTTAGTGTATGGGTTAGGGTTAGTGTTAGGGTTAGGGTTAGTGTACGGATATGGTTAGGGTTCAGGTTAGGGTTAGGGTACGGGTTAGGGTTAGGTTTAGGTTTAGGGTACGGGATAGGGTTAGTGTACGAGTTAAGTTTAGGGTTATGGTTAGGTTTAGGTTAGGGGTTAGGGTTAGGGTACGTGTTAGGGTTAGGTTTAGGTGCGGGTTAGGGTTAGGGTGCGGGTTAGGGTTAGGTTTAGGGTCAGGGTTAGGTTTAAGAATAGGGTTATGGTACGGGTTAGGGTTAAGTTTGGGGTTAGGGTATGGGTTAGTTTTAGGGTTAGGGTACGGTTTATGGTAACGGTTAAGGTTAGGTTTACTGTTAGGATATGGGTTAGGGATAGGGTACGGGTAAAGGTTATGGTTAGGGTTAGGTTTAGGTTTAGGGTGCGGGTTAGGCTTAGGTTTAGGGTTAGGGTTAGCGCTAGTGTATGTGTTAGGGTTACTTTAGGGTTTGGGTACGGGTTAGGGTTAGGTTTAGGGTACGAGATAGGGTTGGGTACGGGTTAGGTCAAGGGTTAGGGTTCGGTTTAGGGTAGAGGTTACGGTTAGGGTTAGGTTTAGGGTTAAATTTACGGTATGTTTTAGGTTTAGGGTAGGGGTTAGGGTTAGGGTTAGGGTCAGGGTTAGGGTTAGGGTATGATTTAGGGTTGTTTCATGTTTAGGGTGCGGGTTAGGGTTAGGGTTAGGGTTTGGTTTAGGGTACGGGTTAGGTTTAGGGTTAGGGTCAGGGTTAGTGTTAGGGTACGAGTTAGGGTTAGGGTACGGGTTAGGGTTAGAGTTATGTTATGGGTTACGGTTACACTATGGGTTAGGGTTAGGGTGAGGGTTAGAGTACGGTTAGGGTTAGGGTTAGGGTTAGGTTTAGGGTTAGAGTACGGGTTATGGTTAGTGTTACGTTTAGGGAAAGGGTTAGGTTTAGGTTTAATGTACGGTTAGGATTAGGGTTAGGGTTAGGGTTAGGGTTAGAGTACGGGTTTGGGTTAGTGTTAGGGTACGGGTTAGGTTTACCATTTGGGAAAGGGTTAGGGTAATGTTTAGGGTTAGGGGTTAGGGTTGGAGTTAGGGTTAGGCTATGGGATAGGGTTAGAGTACGGTCAGTATTATGGTTTGGGTTAGGGTTATAGTACGGGTTAGGGTTAGAGTTAGTGTTAGGGTACGGGTTAGGTTTAGGGTACGGGTAAGGTTTAGGGTTAGGGTCCGTGTTAGGGTTAGGGTTAGGGTACGATTTAGGGTTAGGGTTAGGGTTAGGGTTAGGGTACGGGTTAGGCTTAGGTTACGGGTTAGGGTTAGGGTTATGGTACGTGTTAGGTTTACAGTACGGGTTAGTGTTAGGGTGAGGGTTAGGGTTAGAGTTAGAGTACAGTTAGGGTTAGTGTCAGTGTTAGGGTTAGTGTACGAGTTAGGGTTAGGGTTATGGTACGGTTTAGGGTTAGGGTTATGGTACGGGTTAGGGTTAGAGTACGGGTGAGTGTTAGGGTGAGGGTTAGGGTTAGGGTTAGAGTACGGTTAGGGTTAGAGTACGGGTTAGGTTTAGTGTTAGGGATAGGGTTAGGGTTAGGTTTAGAGTACAGGGTAGGTTTAGTGTTAGGGTTAGGGTTAGGGTTAATATACGGGTTAGGCTTAGGGTTAGGTTTAGGGTTAGGATAAGAGTTAGTGTTAGGTTTAGGGTATGGGATAGGGTTAGCGTACGGGTTAAGTTTAGGGTTAGGGTTAGATTTAGGTAACGGGTTAGGGTTAGGGTACGTGTTAGGGTTAGGTTTAGGGTGCGGGTTCGGGTTAGGGTTAGGGTTAGGGTTAGTGTAAGGGTTAGGGTTAGGTTTAGTGTCAGGGTTAGGGTTAGGATTAGTGTTAGGGTACGGGTTAGTTTTAGGGTTAGGGTACGTGTTAGGTTTAGGCTTAGGGTAATGGTTAGGTTTAGAATACGGGTTAGGGTTAGTGTTAGTGTTAGGGTTACTGTTAGTGTACGGATAGGGTTAGGGTTAGTGTTAGTGTTAGGGTACGGGTTGGGTTAGATTTAGGGTACGGGATAGGGTTAGTGTACGGGTTAAGTTTAGGGTTAGGTTTAGGTTTAGGTTATGGGTTAGGGTTAGGGTACGGGTTAGGGTTACATTTAGGTGCGGGTTAGGGTTAGGGTACGGGTTAGGGTTAGGTTTAGGGTCAGGGTTAGGTTTAGAGTACAGGTTTGGTTTAGTGTTGGTGTTAGGGTTAGGGTGAGTGTACGGATAGGCTTAGGGTTAGGTTTACGGTACGGGTTAGGGTTAGGTTTAGGCTACGGGATAGGGTTAGAGTACGGTTTAGTATTAGGGTTAGGGTTAGGGTTAGGGTTATGGTTAGGGTATGAGTTAGGGTTAGTGTTAGGTTTAGGGTACGGGTTAGTGTTAGGGTAAGGGTTAGGGTACGGGTTAGGTTTAGGGTACGGGTTAGGGTTTGGGTCAGGGTTAGGATTAGGGTTTGGGGATAGTTAGGGTTAGGGTACGGGTAAGTGTTATGGTTAGGGTTAGGGTTACGATTAGGTTTAGGGTGCGGGTTAGTCTTAGGGTTAGAGTTAGGGTTAGCGCTAGGGTATGGGTTAGGGTTACTGTTAGGGTTTGGGTACGGGTTAGGGTTAGGGTTAGTGTATGTGTTAGGCTTAGGTACAGGTTAGGGTTAGGGTTAGGGTAGTGTTAGGATTAGGGTTAGGGTTTGGGTATGGGTTAGGGTTAGGGTTAGGGTACGGGTTAAGGTTAGGTTTAGGGGTAGTGTATGGGTTAGTTTTAGGGTAACTGTTAGGGTTAGGGTTTGGGTTAGTGTACGAATTAGGGTTAGGGTTTGTGTACAGGTTAGGGTTAGCGTTATGGTACGGGTTAGGGTTACAGTACGGGTTAGGGTTCGGGTGAGGGTTAGGGTTAGGGTTAGTGTACGGTTAAAGTTAGTGTTAGGGTTAGGGCTAGAGTACGGGTTAGCGTTAGTGTTAGGGTTAGGGCTAGGGTTAGTGTACGGGTACGAGTACGGGTTTGGATTAAGGTTAGAGTATGGGGTAGGGTTAGTGTTAGTGTTAGGGTTAGGGTTAGGGTTAGTGTATGGGTTAGGCTTAGGGTACGGGTTAGGGTTAGGTTTAGGGTCAGGATTAGGGTTAGGGTTAGGGTTATGGTTGGGTTAGGTTTAGGTTTAGAGTATGGGTTAGGTTTAGGTTTAGGGTCAGGGTTAGGGTTAGGGTTAGGTACGAATTAGGGTTAGGTTTAGGGTACCGTTTAGGGTTAGGGTTATGGTACGGGTTAGGGTTACAGTACTGGTTTGGGTTAGGGTGAGGGTTAGGGCTAGGTTTAGGGTTAAGATACGCGTTAGGGTTAGGGTTTGGGTACGGGTTAGGGTTACGTTTAGGGTTAGGGTACGTGTTAGGTTTAGGGTTAGGTTAAGGGTTAGTTTTAGGGTACGGGATAGGTTTAGAGTACGGGTTAGGGTTAGGTTTAGGGTTAGGGTTGGTAAGGGTTAGTGTTAGGGTACGGGATAGGGTTAGAGTATGGGTTAGGATTAGGTTTAGGGTTAAGGTTAGGGTTAGAGTACGGGTTAGGGTTAGTGTTAGGCTTAAGATTAGGTTTACTTACGGATAGGTTTAGGTTTAGTGTTAGTGTTAGGGTCCATTTTTGGGTTAGGTTTAGGGTACGGGATAGGGTTAGTTACGGGTTAAGTTTAGGGTTAGGGTTAGGTTTAGGTTATGGGTTAGGGTTAGGGAACAGGTTAGGGTTAGGTTTAGGTGCGGGTTAGGGTTAGGGTATGGGTTAGGGTTAGGTTTAGGGTCAGGGTATAGGGTTAGGGATAGGGTTATGGTATGGGTTAGGCTTATGGTTGGGGTTAGGGTATGGGTTAGTTTTAGGGTTAGGGTACGGGTTAGGGTTACAGATAAGTTTAGGGTTAGTGTTAGGGTATGGGTTAGGGTTAGGGTATGGGTAAGGGTTATGTTTAGGGTTAGGGTTAGGTTTAGGTTTAGGGTACGGGTTAGGTTAAGGGTCAGGGTTAGTTTTAGCGCTAGGGTATGGTTTAGGGTTACTGTTAGGGTTTGGGTACAGGTTAGGTTTAGGGTTAGTGTACGGGATAGGCTTGGGTACGGGTTAGGTCAAGGGTTAGGGTTAGGTTTAGGGTACGGGTTAGGGTTAGGGTGAGGGTTAGGGTTAGAGTACGGGGTAGGGTTAGTGTTAGGGTTAGGTTTAGGGTTAATGTACGGGTTAGGCTAAGGGTTAGGTTAAGGTTAGGATATGGGTTAGGGTTAGGTATAGGGTACGGGATAGGGTTAGCGAACGGGGTAAGTTTAGGGATTGGTTCGGTTTAGGTTACGGGTTAGGGTTACGGTACGGTTTAGGGTTAGGTTTAAGGTGTGGGTTGGGTTAGGGTTAGGGTTAGTGTAAGCGGTAGGTTTGGTTTAGGGTCAGGTTTAGGTTTAGGGTTAGTGTCAGGGTACGGGTTAGGGTTAGGTTTGGGGTTAGGTTACGAGTTCGTTTTAGGGTTAGGGTATGGATTAGGGTTATGGTTAAGGTTAGGGTTAGGGTTAGGTTATGGGTTAGGGTTGTTACGGTTAAGGGTTATGGTCTGGGTTAGGGTTAGAGTTAAGTTGAGGGTTCGGATTAGGGTTATTTTTAGGGTTAGAGTACGTGATTGGGTTAGTGTTAGGGTACGGGTTAGGTTTACCGTTTGGGTACGGGTTAGGGTAAGGGTTAGGGTTAGGCTTAGGGTTAGGGGTTAGGGTTAAGGTTAGGATTAGGCTACGTGTAGGGTTAGGGTACTGGTTAGGGTTAGGGTTAAGGTTCGGGTTAGGGTTAGTGCATGGGTAAGGGTTAGGGTTAGGGTTAGGGTAAGGGTAAGTGTAAGGGTCACGGTACGGGTTATGGTTAAGGTTAGGGTATGGGTTAGGGTTAGTGTACGTGTTAGGTCTAGGGTTAGGGTTAGGTTCAGTGTGCGGGTTAGGGTTAGGGTTAGGGTTAGGATACGGTTTAGGTTTAGGGTACGGGATAGGGTTAGTGTTAGGGTCAGGTTTAGTGTTAGGTTTGTGGTCCGGGTTAGGGTTAGGGTTAGGTTTAGGGTTAGCGCTAGGGTATGGGTTAGGGTTACTGTTAGGGTTTGGGTACGGGTTAGGGTTAGGGTTAGGGTTAGTGTACGGGATAGTTTTGGGTACGGGTTAGGTCAAGGGTTAGGTTTAGGGTACGGGTTAGGGTTAGGGTTAGTTTTAGGGTTAGGTTTAGGGTTAGTGTACGGATAGGGTTAGGGTTAGGGTTAGGGTACGGGTTAGGGTTAGGTTTAGGGTACGGGATAGTGTTAGCATACGGGTTAGGGTTAGGGTTAGGGTTAGGTTTAGGTAACGTGTTAGGGTTAGGTTACGGGTTAGGGTTAGTTATAGGTGAGGGTTAGGGTTAGTGTTAGGGTTAGGGTTAGGGTTAGGGTTGGGGTTAGGGAACGTGTTAGTTTTAGGGTTAGGGTACGGGTCAGGGTTATGGTTAAGGTTAGGGTTAGGGTTAGGTTATGGCTTAGGGTTAGCGTACGGGTTAGGGTTAGGTTTAGGGTTCGGGTTAGGGTTAGGGTTAGGGTACGGGTTAGGGTTAGGTTTAGGTTCAGGGTTAGGGTTAGGGTTAGTGTTAGGGTATGAGTTAGAGTTTGGGTTGGGGTTAGAGTACGTGTTAGGTTTAGGGTTAGGGTACGGGTTAGGGTTATGGTAAAGTTAGGGTTAGGGTTAGTGTGTGAGTTAGGGTTAGTGTACGGTTAAGGATTATGTTTAGGGTTAGTGTTAAGTTTAAGTTTAGGGTGCGGTTTAGGGTTAGGTTTAGGGATAGGGTTCGGGTTAAAGTACGGGTTTGGGTTAGTGTTAGGGTACGGTTTAGGTTTACCGTTTGGGTACGGGTTAGGGTAAGGTTTAGGGTTAGGTTTAGGGTTAGGGGTTAGGGTTAGAGTTAGGGTTAGGCTACGGGATAGGGTTAGAGTACGGGTTAGGGTTATGGTTAGGGTTAGGTTTAGTGTTAGAGTATGGGTTAGGGTTAGGGTACGGGTTAGGGTTAGGTTTAGGGTTAGGGTTAGAGTACATGTTAGGGTAAGTGTTAGGGTTAGGGTTAGGGTTAGTGTATGGATCATGTTTGGTTTATGGCTAGGGTTAGGGTACGGGTTAGGGTTAGGTTTAGGGTACGGGATAGTGTTAGCGTACGGGTTAAGTTTAGGGTTAGGTTTAGGTTTAGGTTACGGGTTAGGGTTAGGTAAGTGTAAGGGTTAGGTTTAGGTGAGGTTTAGGGTTAGGGTTAGGGTTAGGATATGAGTTAGGATTAGGTTAAGGTCAGGTTAGCGTTAGGGATAGGGTTATGGGACGGGTTAGAGTTAGGGTTGTGGTTAGGGTACGGGTTAGTTTTAGGGTTAGGGTACGGGTCAGGGTTATGTTTAAGGTTAGGGTTACGGTTAGGGTATGGGTTAGGGTTAGGGTACGGGTAAGGGTTATGGTTAGGTTTAGGGTTAGGGTTAGGTTTAGGGTGTGGGTTAGGTTTAGGGTTAGGGTTAGGGCTAGGGTATGGGTTAGGGTTACGGTTAGAGTTTGTGTACGGGTTATGGTTAGGGTTAGGGTACGGGATAGATTTGGATACGGGTTAGGTCAAGGGTTAGGTTTAGGTTTAGGCTATGGGTTAGGGTTAGGGTTAGGTTTAGAGTTAGGGTTAGGGTATGGGTAAGGCTTAGAGGATGGGTTAGGGTTAGGGTTAGGGTCCGGGTTAGTGTTAGGGTTAGGGTACGAGTTAGGGTTAGGGTAAGGTTTAGGGTACGGTTTATGTTTAGGGTTAGGGTTAGGGTACGGTTGAGGTTTAGGGTACAGGTTAAGTTTAGGGTTAGAGTCAGGGTAAGTTTTATGGTTAGGGTACGAGTTAGGTTTAGGGTTAGGGTACGGGTTAGGGTTAGGGTTAGGGTTAGAGTACGGGGTAGGGTTAATATTAGGCTTGGTGTTAGGTGTAATGTACAGGTTAGGCTTAGGTTTAGGTTTAGGGTTAGGATACGGGTTAGGGTTAGGTTCAGGGTATGGGATAGGGTTAGCGTACGGGTTAAGTTTAGGTTTAGGGTTAGGTTAAGGATACGGGTTAGGGTTAGGGTACGGGTGAGGGTTAGATTTGGGTTAGGGTTAGAGTATGGGGTAGTTTTAGTATTTGGGTTAGGGTTAGGGTTAATGTATGGGTTAGGCTTAGAGTTAGGTTTAGGGTTAGGTTACGGGTTAGGGTTAGGTTTAGGGTACGGGATAGGGTTAGCGTAAGGGTTAAGTTTAGGGTTAGGTTTAGGTTACGGGTTAGGGTTAGGTTTAGGTGTGGGTTAGGGTTAGGTTTAAGGTTAGGGTTGGGGTTAGGGTACGGGTTAATTTTAGGGTTAGGGTACGGGTCAGGGTTATGGTTAAGTTTAGGGTTAGGGTTAGGGTATGGGTTAGGGTTAGCGCTAGGCTATGGGTTAGGGTTACTGTTAGGGTTTGGGTATGGTTTAGGGTAAGGGTTAGGTTACGGGATAGGGTTGGGTACAGATTTGGTCAAGGGTTAGGGTTAGGTTTAGAGTACGGGTTAGGGTTAGGGTTAGGATTAGGTTTAGGGTTAGGGTATGGGTTAGGGTTAGGTTAAGGGTACGGGTTAGTGTTAGGTTTATGGTACGGGTTAGGGTTACAGTACGGGTTAGGGTTAGGGTGAGGGTTAGGGTACGGTTAAAGTTAGTGTTAGGGTTAGGTTTAGGGTTAGGGTTAGGGTATCGGTTAGGCTTAGGGTACACGTTAGGTTTAGGGTTAGGGTCAGGTTTAGGGTTAGGGTTAGGGTTAGGGTACGGGTTAGGGTTAGGTTTACGGTACGGATTAAGGTTAGGTTTGGCGTTAGGGTACGGGTTAGATTTAGGGTACGGGTTAGGGTTAGGGTTAGGGTCAGCATTAGGGTTAGTGTTAGGATACGAATTAGGGTTAGGGTTAGGGTACGGTTTAGGGTTAGGGTTATGGTACGGGTTAGGGTTACAGTACGGGTTAGGGTTAGGGTGAGGGTTAGGGTTAGTGTTAGGGTTAGGGTACGTGTTAGGGTTAGGGTTTGGGTACGGTTTAGCTTTACGTTTAGGGTTAGGGTATGGGTTAGGTTTAGGGTTAGGGTAAGGGTTAGTGTTAGGGTACAAGATAGGGTTAGAGTATGGGTTAGGGTTAGGTTTAGGTTTAGGGTTAGGTTTAGAATACGGTTTAGGGTTAGTGTTAGGGTTAGGGTTAGGTTTAGTGTATGGATAAGGTTAGGGTTAGGGCTAGGTTTAGGGTACGAGATAGGGTTAGGTTTAGGGTACGGGCTAGGGTTAGTGTACAGGTTCAGTTTAGGGTTAGGGTTAGGTTTAGGTTATGGGTTAGGGTTAGGGTTAGGGTACAGGTATGGTTTAGGTTTAGGTGCGGGTTATGGTTAGGGTACGGGTTATTGTTAGGTTTAGGGTCAGGGTTATGGTTAGGGATAGGGTTATGGTATGGGTTAGGGTTAGGGTTGGGGTTAGGGTATGGGTTAGTTTTAGGTTTAGGGTACGGGTTAGGCTTAGGGGTAGGGTTAGGGTTAGCGCTAGGGTATGAGTTAGGGTTACTTTTAGGGTTTGGGTACGGGTTAGAGTTAGGGTTAGGGTATGGGATAGGGTTGGGTACTGGTTAGGTCAAGGGTTAGGGTTAGGTTTAGGATACGGGTTAGGGTTAATGTTAGGTTTAGAGTTAGGGTTAGGGTATGGGTTAGGCTTAGGGTACGGGTTAGGGTTAGTGTTAGGGTCAGTGTTAGGATTAGGGATAGGGTTAGGGTACGGGTTAGGGTTAGATTTATGGTATGGGTTAGGGTTAGGTTTAGGTTCAGTGTATGGGTTAGGTTTACTGTACGGGTTAGGGTTAGGTTTACGGTTAGGGTTAGGGTTATAGTCCGGGTTAGGGTTAGGTTTAGGGTAAGATTACGGGTTAGGGTTAGTGTTAGTGTTAGGGTTAGGTTTAGGTTTAGTGTACGGATAGGGTTAGGGTTAGGGTTAGGGTACGGGTTAGGTTTAGGTTTAGGGTACGAAATAGGGTTAGCGTACGGGTTAAGTTTAGGGTTTGGGTTAGGTTTAGGTTACGGGTTAGGGTTAGTGTACCGGTTAGGGTTAAGTTTAGGTGCGGGTTAGGATTAGGCTTAGGGTCAGGGTTAGGGTTATAGTACGGGTTAGGGTTAGAGTTAGGGTTAGGTTTAGGGTTAGAGTACGGGTTAGGGTTAGTGTTAGGGTTAGTGTTAGTGTTAGGGTACTGGTTAGGGTTAGATTTCGGTTTAGGGTTAGGTTTAGTGTTAAGTTTAGGGTTAGAGTACGGTTGAGGGTTAATGTTAGGTTTAGGGTTAGGGTTATGGTTAGTGTACGGATAGGGTTAGGGTTAGGGTTAGGGTTAGGGTACGAGTTAGGGTTAGGTTTAGGATACGGGATAGGGTTAGCGTACGGGTTAAGTTTAGGGTTAGGGTTAAGTTTAGGTTATGGGTTAGTGTTAGGGAAAGGGTTAGGGTTAAGTTTAGGTGCGGGTTAGGGTTAGGGTTATAGTACGGGTTAGGGTTAGAGTTAGGGTTAGGTTTAGTGTTAGGGTATGGGTTAGGGTTAGAGTTCGGGTTAGGGTTAGGTTTAAGGTTAGAGTTAGGGTTAGAGTACGATTTAACGTTAGTGTTAGGTTAGGGTTAGGGTTAGGGTTAGTGTACGGATAGGGTACGGGTTAGGGTTAGGGTTAGGGTACGGGTTAAGGTTAGGTTTAGGGTACGTTATAGTGTTAGCGTATGGCTTAAGTTTAGGGTTAGGGTTAGGTTTAGGTTATGGGTTAGGTTTAGCGTACGGATTAGGGTTAGGTATAGCTGAGGGTTAGGGTTAGGGTTAGGGTTAGGGTTAGGGTACAGGTTAGGGTTATTGTTAGGTTTAGGTTTAGGGTGCGGGTTAGGGATACGGATAGGGTTAGGTTTAGAGTACGGGGTAGGGTTAGTGTTAGGTTTAGGGATAGGGTTAATGTACGGTTTAGGCTTAGGGTTATGTTTAGGGTTAGGTTACGGTTTAGGGTTAGGTTTAGGGTACGGGATAGGGTTAGCGTACGGGTTAAGTTTAAGGTTAGGGTTAGGTTTAGGTTACGGTTTAGGGTTAGGTTTATGTGTGGGTTAGGGTTAGGCTGAGGGTTAGGGTATGGGTTAGGGTTAGGGTTGGGGTTAGGGTACAGGTTAATTTTACGGTTAGGGTATGGGTCAGGGTTACCGTTAAGTTTAGTGTTAGGTTTAGGGTATGGGTTAGGGTTAGGGTACGGGCAAGGGTTATGGTTAGGGTTAGGGTTAGGTTTAGGTTTAGGGTGTGGGTATGGGTTAGGGTTCAGGTTAGTGCTAGGGTATGGGTTATGGTTACTGTTAGTGTTTGGGTACGGGTTAGGGTTAGGGTTAGGTTACAGGATAGGTTTGGGTACGGGTTAGGTCAAGGGTTAGGGTTAGGTTTAGGGTATGGGTTAGGTTTAGGGTTAGGATTAGGGTTAGGGTTAGGGTTTGGGTTAGGCTTAGGGTACGGGTTAGGGTTAGGGTTAGCGTCAGGGTTAGGGTTAGGGTATGGGTTAGGGTACGGTTTAGGGTTAGGTTTAGGGTTAGGGTACGGGTTAGGTTTAGGGTACGGGTTACGGTTAGGGTTAGGGTCAGTGTTAGGGTTAGGGTTAGGGTACGAATTAGGGTTAGGGTTAGGTTACGGGTTAGGGTTGGGGTTATGGTACGGGTTAGGGTTACAGTACGGTTTAGGGTTAGGGTGAGGTTTAGGGTTAGGGTAAGAGTACGGTTAGGGTTTGGGTTAGGGTTAGGGCTAGAGTACGGGTTAGGGTTAGTGTTAGGGTTAGGTTTAGGGTATGGTTAGCTTTAGGGTTATGGTACAGGTTAGGGTAAAAGTACTGGTTAGGGTTAGGGTGAGGGTTAAGGTTAGGGTTAGGGTAAGTGTTAGGGTTAGGGTTTGGGTACGGGTTAGGGTTATGTTTAGGTTTAGGGTACGGGTTAGGTATAGGGTTAGGGTAACGGTTAGTGTTATGGTACGGGATAGCTTTAGAGTATGGGTTAGGGGTAGGTTTAGGTTTTGGGTTGGTAAGGGTTAGTGTTAGGGTACGGGATAGGGTTAGAGTACGGGTTAGGGTTAGGTTTAGGGTTAGGTTTAGGGTTAGAGTACGGGTTAGGATTAGTGTTAGGGTTAGGGTTAGGTTTAGTGTACGGATAGGGTTAGGGTTAGGGTGAGGGTTTGGGTACGTGTTAGTGTTAGGTTTAGGGTACAGGATAGGGTTAGTTTTTGGCCTAAGTTTAGGGTTAGGGTTAGGTTTAGGTTATGGGTTAGGGTTAGGGTACGGGTTAGGGTTAGGTTTAGGTGCTGGTTAGGTTTAGGGTACTGGTTATGGTTAAGTTTAGGGTCAGGGTTAGGGTTAGGAATAGGGTTATGGTACGGGTTAGGGTTAGGGTTGGGGTTAGGGTATGGGTTAGTTTTAGGGTTAGGGTACGGTTTATGGTAACGGTTAAGGTTAGGTTTACTGTTACGGTATGGGTTAGGGTTAGGGTACGGGTAAGGGTTATGGTTAGGGTTAGGGTTAGGGTTAGGTTTAGGGTGCGGGTTAGGCTTAGGTTTAGGGTTAGGGTTAGCGCTAGTGTATGTGTTAGGGTTACTTTAGGGTTTGGGTACGGGTTAGGGTTAGGTTTAGGGTACGAGATAGGGTTGGGTACGGGTTAGGTCAAGGGTTAGGGTTCGGTTTAGGGTAGAGGTTACGGTTAGGGTTAGGTTTAGGGTTAAGTTCACGGTATGGGTTAGGTTTAGGGTAGGGGTTAGGGTTAGGGTTAGGGTCAGGGTTAGGGTTAGGGTTAGGGTATGATTTAGGGTTGTTTTATGTTTAGGGTGCGGGTTAGGGTTAGGGTTAGGGTTTGGTTTAGGGTACGGGTTAGGTTTAGGGTTAGGGTCAGGGTTAGTGTTAGGGTACGATTTAGGGTTAGGGTACGGGTTAGGGTTAGAGTTATGTTATGGGTTACGGTTACACTATGGGTTAGGGTTAGGGTGAGGGTTAGAGTACGGTTAGGGTTAGGGTTAGGGTTAGGTTTAGGGTTAGAGTACGGGTTATGGTTAGTGTTACGTTTAGGGAAAGGGTTAGGTTTAGGTTTAATGTACGGTTAGGATTAGGGTTAGGGTTAGGGTTAGGGTTAGAGTACGGGTTTGGGTTAGTGTTAGGGTACGGGTTAGGTTTACCATTTGGGAAAGGGTTAGGGTAATGTTTAGGGTTAGGGGTTAGGGTTGGAGTTAGGGTTAGGCTATGGGATAGGGTTAGAGTACGGTCAGTATTATGGTTTGGGTTAGGGTTATAGTACGGGTTAGGGTTAGAGTTAGTGTTAGGGTACGGGTTAGGTTTAGGGTACGGGTAAGGTTTAGGGTTAGGGTCCGTGTTAGGGTTAGGGTTAGGGTACGATTTAGGGTTAGGGTTAGGGTTAGGGTTAGGGTACGGGTTAGGCTTAGGTTACGGGTTAGGGTTAGGGTTATGGTACGTGTTAGGTTTACAGTACGGGTTAGTGTTAGGGTGAGGGTTAGGGTTAGAGTTAGAGTACGGTTAGGGTTAGGGTCAGTGTTAGGGTTAGTGTACGAGTTAGGGTTAGGGTTAGGGTACGGTTTAGGGTTAGGGTTATGGTACGGGTTAGGGTTAGAGTACGGGTGAGTGTTAGGGTGAGGGTTAGGGTTAGGGTTAGAGTACGGTTAGGGTTAGAGTACGGGTTAGGTTTAGTGTTAGGGATAGGGTTAGGGTTAGGTTTAGAGTACAGGGTAGGGTTAGTGTTAGGGTTAGGGTTAGGGTTAATATACGGGTTAGGCTTAGGGTTAGGTTTAGGGTTAGGATAAGAGTTAGTGTTAGGTTTAGGGTATGGGATAGGGTTAGCGTACGGGTTAAGTTTAGGGTTAGGGTTAGATTTAGGTTATGGGTTAGGGTTAGGGTACGTGTTAGGGTTAGGTTTAGGGTGCGGGTTCGGGTTAGGGTTAGGGTTAGGGTTAGTGTAAGGGTTAGGGTTAGGTTTAGTGTCAGGGTTAGGGTTAGGATTAGTGTTAGGGTACGGGTTAGTTTTAGGGTTAGGGTACGTGTTAGGTTTAGGCTTAGGGTAATGTTTAGGTTTAGAATACAGGTTAGGGTTAGTGTTAGTGTTAGGGTTACTGTTAGTGTACGGATAGGGTTAGGGTTAGTGTTAGGGTTAGGGTACGGGTTAGGGTTAGATTTAGGGTACGGGATAGGGTTAGTGTACGGGTTAAGTTTAGGGTTAGGTTTAGGTTTAGGTTACGGGTTAGGTTTAGGGTACGGGTTAGGGTTACATTTAGGTGCGGGTTAGGGTTAGGGTACGGGTTAGGGTTAGGTTTAGGGTCAGGGTTAGGTTTAGAGTACAGGTTTGGTTTAGTGTTGGTGTTAGGGTTAGGGTGAGTGTACGGATAGGCTTAGGGTTAGGTTTACGGTACGGGTTAGGGTTAGGTTTAGGCTACGGGATAGGGTTAGAGTACGGTTTAGTATTAGGGTTAGGGTTAGGGTTAGGGTTAGGGTTAGGGTTAGGGTATGAGTTAGGGTTAGTGTTAGGTTTAGGGTACGGGTTAGTGTTAGGGTAAGGGTTAGGGTACGGGTTAGGTGTAGGGTACGGGTTAGGGTTTGGGTCAGGGTTAGGGTTAGGGTTAGGGGATAGTTAGGGTTAGGGTACGGGTAAGTGTTATGGTTAGGGTTAGGGTTACGATTAGGTTTAGGGTGCGGGTTAGTCTTAGGGTTAGAGTTAGGGTTAGCGCTAGGGTATGGGTTAGGGTTACTGTTTGGGTTTGGGTACGGGTTAGGGTTAGGGTTATTGTATGTGTTAGGCTTAGGTACAGGTTAGGGTTAGGGTTAGGGTAGTGTTAGGATTAGGGTTAGGGTTTGGGTATGGGTTAAGGTTAGGGTTAGGGTTAGGGTTAGGATACGGTTTAGGTTTAGGGTACGGGATAGGGTTAGTGTTAGGGTCAGGTTTAGTGTTAGGTTTGTGGTCCGGGTTAGGGTTAGGGTTAGGGTTAGGGTTAGCGCTAGGGTATGGGTTAGGGTTACTGTTAGGGTTTGGGTACGGGTTAGGGTTAGGGTTAGGGTTAGTGTACGGGATAGTTTTGGGTACGGGTTAGGTCAAGGGTTAGGTTTAGGGTACGGGTTAGGGTTAGGGTTAGTTTTAGGGTTAGGTTTAGGGTTAGTGTACGGATAGGGTTAGGGTTAGGGTTAGGGTTAGGGTACGGGTTAGGGTTAGGTTTAGGGTACGGGATAGTGTTAGCATACGGGTTAGGGTTAGGGTTAGGGTTAGGTTTAGGTAACGTGTTAGGGTTAGGTTACGGGTTAGGGTTAGTTATAGGTGAGGGTTAGGGTTAGTGTTAGGGTTAGGGTTAGGGTTAGGGTTGGGGTTAGGGAACGTGTTAGTTTTAGGGTTAGGTTACGGGTCAGGGTTACGGTTAAGGTTAGGGTTAGGGTTAGGTTATGGCTTAGGGTTAGCGTACGGGTTAGGGTTAGGTTTAGGGTTCGGGTTAGGGTTAGGGTTAGGGTACGGGTTAGGGTTAGGTTTAGGTTCAGGGTTAGGGTTAGGGTTAGTGTTAGGGTATGAGTTAGAGTTTGGGTTGGGGTTAGAGTACGTGTTAGGTTTAGGGTTAGGGTACGGGTTAGGGTTATGGTAAAGTTAGGGTTAGGGTTAGTGTGTGAGTTAGGGTTAGTGTACGGTTAAGGATTATGTTTAGGGTTAGTGTTAAGTTTAAGTTTAGGGTGCGGTTTAGGGTTAGGTTTAGGGATAGGGTTCGGGTTAAAGTACGGGTTTGGGTTAGTGTTAGGGTACGGTTTAGGTTTACCGTTTGGGTACGAGTTAGGGTAAGGTTTAGGGTTAGGTTTAGGGTTAGGGGTTAGGGTTAGAGTTAGGGTTAGGCTACGGGATAGGGTTAGAGTACGGGTTAGGGTTATGGTTAGGGTTAGGTTTAGTGTTAGAGTATGGGTTAGGGTTAGGGTACGGGTTAGGGTTAGGTTTAGGGTTAGGGTTAGAGTACATGTTAGGGTAAGTTTTAGGGTTAGGGTTAGGGTTAGTGTATGGATCATGTTTGGTTTATGGCTAGGGTTAGGGTACGGGTTAGGGTTAGGTTTAGGGTACGGGATAGTGTTACCGTACGGGTTAAGTTTAGGGTTAGGTTTAGGTTTAGGTTACGGGTTAGGGTTAGGTAAGTGTAAGGGTTAGGTTTAGGTGAGGTTTAGGGTTAGGGTTAGGGTTAGGATATGAGTTAGGGTTAGGTTAAGGTCAGGTTAGCGTTAGGGATAGGGTTATGGGACGGGTTAGAGTTAGGGTTGTGGTTAGGGTACGGGTTAGTTTTAGGGTTAGGGTACGGGTCAGGGTTATGTTTAAGGTTAGGGTTACGGTTAGGGTATGGGTTAGGGTTAGGGTACGGGTAAGGGTTATGGTTAGGTTTAGGGTTAGGGTTAGGTTTAGGGTGTGGGTTAGGTTTAGGGTTAGGGTTAGGGCTAGGGTATGGGTTAGGGTTACGGTTAGAGTTTGTGTACGGGTTATGGTTAGGATTAGGGTACGGGATAGATTTGGATACGGGTTAGGTCAAGGGTTAGGTTTAGGTTTAGGCTATGGGTTAGGGTTAGGGTTAGGTTTAGAGTTAGGGTTAGGGTATGGGTAAGGCTTAGAGGATGGGTTAGGGTTAGGGTTAGGGTCCGGGTTAGTGTTAGGGTTAGGGTACGAGTTAGGGTTAGGGTAAGGTTTAGGGTACGGTTTATGTTTAGGGTTAGGGTTAGGGTACGGTTGAGGTTTAGGGTACAGGTTAAGTTTAGGGTTAGAGTCAGGGTAAGTTTTATGGTTAGGGTACGAGTTAGGTTTAGGGTTAGGGTACGGGTTAGGGTTAGGGTTAGGGTTAGAGTACGGGTTAGGCTTAGGTTACGGGTTAGGGTTAGGGTTATGGTACGTGTTAGGTTTACAGTACGGGTTAGTGTTAGGGTGAGGGTTAGGGTTAGAGTTAGAGTACGGTTAGGGTTAGGGTCAGTGTTAGGGTTAGTGTACGAGTTAGGGTTAGGGTTAGGGTACGGTTTAGGGTTAGGGTTATGGTACGGGTTAGGGTTAGAGTACGGGTGAGTGTTAGGGTGAGGGTTAGGGTTAGGGTTAGAGTACGGTTAGGGTTAGAGTACGGGTTAGGTTTAGTGTTAGGGATAGGGTTAGGGTTAGGTTTAGAGTACAGGGTAGGGTTAGTGTTAGGGTTAGGGTTAGGGTTAATATACGGGTTAGGCTTAGGGTTAGGTTTAGGGTTAGGATAAGAGTTAGTGTTAGGTTTAGGGTATGGGATAGGGTTAGCGTACGGGTTAAGTTTAGGGTTAGGGTTAGATTTAGGTTATGGGTTAGGGTTAGGGTACGTGTTAGGGTTAGGTTTAGGGTGCGGGTTCAGGTTAGGGTTAGGGTTAGGGTTAGTGTAAGGGTTAGGGTTAGGTTTAGTGTCAGGGTTAGGGTTAGGATTAGTGTTAGGGTACGGGTTAGTTTTAGGGTTAGGGTACGTGTTAGGTTTAGGCTTAGGGTAATGTTTAGGTTTAGAATACAGGTTAGGGTTAGTGTTAGTGTTAGGGTTACTGTTAGTGTACGGATAGGGTTAGGGTTAGTGTTAGGGTTAGGGTACGGGTTAGGGTTAGATTTAGGGTACGGGATAGGGTTAGTGTACGGGTTAAGTTTAGGGTTAGGTTTAGGTTTAGGTTACGGGTTAGGTTTAGGGTACGGGTTAGGGTTACATTTAGGTGCGGGTTAGGGTTAGGGTACGGGTTAGGGTTAGGTTTAGGGTCAGGGTTAGGTTTAGAGTACAGGTTTGGTTTAGTGTTGGTGTTAGGGTTAGGGTGAGTGTACGGATAGGCTTAGGGTTAGGTTTACGGTACGGGTTAGGGTTAGGTTTAGGCTACGGGATAGGGTTAGAGTACGGTTTAGTATTAGGGTTAGGGTTAGGGTTAGGGTTAGGGTTAGGGTATGAGTTAGGGTTAGTGTTAGGTTTAGGGTACGGGTTAGTGTTAGGGTAAGGGTTAGGGTACGGGTTAGGTTTAGGGTACGGGTTAGGGTTTGGGTCAGGGTTAGGGTTAGGGTTAGGGGATAGTTAGGGTTAGGGTACGGGTAAGTGTTATGGTTAGGGTTAGGGTTACGATTAGGTTTAGGGTGCGGGTTAGTCTTAGGGTTAGAGTTAGGGTTAGCGCTAGGGTATGGGTTAGGGTTACTGTTAGGGTTTGGGTACGGGTTAGGGTTAGGGTTATTGTATGTGTTAGGCTTAGGTACAGGTTAGGGTTAGGGTTAGGGTAGTGTTAGGATTAGGGTTAGGGTTTGGGTATGGGTTAAGGTTAGGGTTAGGGTTAGGGTTAGGATACGGTTTAGGTTTAGGGTACGGGATAGGGTTAGTGTTAGGGTCAGGTTTAGTGTTAGGTTTGTGGTCCGGGTTAGGGTTAGGGTTAGGGTTAGGGTTAGCGCTAGGGTATGGGTTAGGGTTACTGTTAGGGTTTGGGTACGGGTTAGGGTTAGGGTTAGGGTTAGTGTACGGGATAGTTTTGGGTACGGGTTAGGTCAAGGGTTAGGTTTAGGGTACGGGTTAGGGTTAGGGTTAGTTTTAGGGTTAGGTTTAGGGTTAGTGTACGGATAGGGTTAGGGTTAGGGTTAGGGTTAGGGTACGGGTTAGGGTTAGGTTTAGGGTACGGGATAGTGTTAGCATACGGGTTAGGGTTAGGGTTAGGGTTAGGTTTAGGTAACGTGTTAGGGTTAGGTTACGGGTTAGGGTTAGTTATAGGTGAGGGTTAGGGTTAGTGTTAGGGTTAGGGTTAGGGTTAGGGTTGGGGTTAGGGAACGTGTTAGTTTTAGGGTTAGGGTACGGGTCAGGGTTACGGTTAAGGTTAGGGTTAGGGTTAGGTTATGGCTTAGGGTTAGCGTACGGGTTAGGGTTAGGTTTAGGGTTCGGGTTAGGGTTAGGGTTAGGGTACGGGTTAGGGTTAGGTTTAGGTTCAGGGTTAGGGTTAGGGTTAGTGTTAGGGTATGAGTTAGAGTTTGGGTTGGGGTTAGAGTACGTGTTAGGTTTAGGGTTAGGGTACGGGTTAGGGTTATGGTAAAGTTAGGGTTAGGGTTAGTGTGTGAGTTAGGGTTAGTGTACGGTTAAGGATTATGTTTAGGGTTAGTGTTAAGTTTAAGTTTAGGGTGCGGTTTAGGGTTAGGTTTAGGGATAGGGTTCGGGTTAAAGTACGGGTTTGGGTTAGTGTTAGGGTACGGTTTAGGTTTACCGTTTGGGTACGAGTTAGGGTAAGGTTTAGGGTTAGGTTTAGGGTTAGGGGTTAGGGTTAGAGTTAGGGTTAGGCTACGGGATAGGGTTAGAGTACGGGTTAGGGTTATGGTTAGGGTTAGGTTTAGTGTTAGAGTATGGGTTAGGGTTAGGGTACGGGTTAGGGTTAGGTTTAGGGTTAGGGTTAGAGTACATGTTAGGGTAAGTGTTAGGGTTAGGGTTAGGGTTAGTGTATGGATCATGTTTGGTTTATGGCTAGGGTTAGGGTACGGGTTAGGGTTAGGTTTAGGGTACGGGATAGTGTTAGCGTACGGGTTAAGTTTAGGGTTAGGTTTAGGTTTAGGTTACGGGTTAGGGTTAGGTAAGTGTAAGGGTTAGGTTTAGGTGAGGTTTAGGGTTAGGGTTAGGGTTAGGATATGAGTTAGGGTTAGGTTAAGGTCAGGTTAGCGTTAGGGATAGGGTTATGGGACGGGTTAGAGTTAGGGTTGTGGTTAGGGTACGGGTTAGTTTTAGGGTTAGGGTACGGGTCAGGGTTATGTTTAAGGTTAGGGTTACGGTTAGGGTATGGGTTAGGGTTAGGGTACGGGTAAGGGTTATGGTTAGGTTTAGGGTTAGGGTTAGGTTTAGGGTGTGGGTTAGGTTTAGGGTTAGGGTTAGGGCTAGGGTATGGGTTAGGGTTACGGTTAGAGTTTGTGTACGGGTTATGGTTAGGGTTAGGGTACGGGATAGATTTGGATACGGGTTAGGTCAAGGGTTAGGTTTAGGTTTAGGCTATGGGTTAGGGTTAGGGTTAGGTTTAGAGTTAGGGTTAGGGTATGGGTAAGGCTTAGAGGATGGGTTAGGGTTAGGGTTAGGGTCCGGGTTAGTGTTAGGGTTAGGGTACGAGTTAGGGTTAGGGTAAGGTTTAGGGTACGGTTTATGTTTAGGGTTAGGGTTAGGGTACGGTTGAGGTTTAGGGTACAGGTTAAGTTTAGGGTTAGAGTCAGGGTAAGTTTTATGGTTAGGGTACGAGTTAGGTTTAGGGTTAGGGTACGGGTTAGGGTTAGGGTTAGGGTTAGAGTACGGGTTAGGCTTAGGTTACGGGTTAGGGTTAGGGTTATGGTACGTGTTAGGTTTACAGTACGGGTTAGTGTTAGGGTGAGGGTTAGGGTTAGAGTTAGAGTACGGTTAGGGTTAGGGTCAGTGTTAGGGTTAGTGTACGAGTTAGGGTTAGGGTTAGGGTACGGTTTAGGGTTAGGGTTATGGTACGGGTTAGGGTTAGAGTACGGGTGAGTGTTAGGGTGAGGGTTAGGGTTAGGGTTAGAGTACGGTTAGGGTTAGAGTACGGGTTAGGTTTAGTGTTAGGGATAGGGTTAGGGTTAGGTTTAGAGTACAGGGTAGGGTTAGTGTTAGGGTTAGGGTTAGGGTTAATATACGGGTTAGGCTTAGGGTTAGGTTTAGGGTTAGGATAAGAGTTAGTGTTAGGTTTAGGGTATGGGATAGGGTTAGCGTACGGGTTAAGTTTAGGGTTAGGGTTAGATTTAGGTTATGGGTTAGGGTTAGGGTACGTGTTAGGGTTAGGTTTAGGGTGCGGGTTCAGGTTAGGGTTAGGGTTAGGGTTAGTGTAAGGGTTAGGGTTAGGTTTAGTGTCAGGGTTAGGGTTAGGATTAGTGTTAGGGTACGGGTTAGTTTTAGGGTTAGGGTACGTGTTAGGTTTAGGCTTAGGGTAATGTTTAGGTTTAGAATACAGGTTAGGGTTAGTGTTAGTGTTAGGGTTACTGTTAGTGTACGGATAGGGTTAGGGTTAGTGTTAGGGTTAGGGTACGGGTTAGGGTTAGATTTAGGGTACGGGATAGGGTTAGTGTACGGGTTAAGTTTAGGGTTAGGTTTAGGTTTAGGTTACGGGTTAGGTTTAGGGTACGGGTTAGGGTTACATTTAGGTGCGGGTTAGGGTTAGGGTACGGGTTAGGGTTAGGTTTAGGGTCAGGGTTAGGTTTAGAGTACAGGTTTGGTTTAGTGTTGGTGTTAGGGTTAGGGTGAGTGTACGGATAGGCTTAGGGTTAGGTTTACGGTACGGGTTAGGGTTAGGTTTAGGCTACGGGATAGGGTTAGAGTACGGTTTAGTATTAGGGTTAGGGTTAGGGTTAGGGTTAGGGTTAGGGTATGAGTTAGGGTTAGTGTTAGGTTTAGGGTACGGGTTAGTGTTAGGGTAAGGGTTAGGGTACGGGTTAGGTTTAGGGTACGGGTTAGGGTTTGGGTCAGGGTTAGGGTTAGGGTTAGGGGATAGTTAGGGTTAGGGTACGGGTAAATGTTATGGTTAGGGTTAGGGTTACGATTAGGTTTAGGGTGCGGGTTAGTCTTAGGGTTAGAGTTAGGGTTAGCGCTAGGGTATGGGTTAGGGTTACTGTTAGGGTTTGGGTACGGGTTAGGGTTAGGGTTAGTGTATGTGTTAGGCTTAGGTACAGGTTAGGGTTAGGGTTAGGGTAGTGTTAGGATTAGGGTTAGGGTTTGGGTATGGGTTAGGGTTAGGGTTAGGGTACGGGTTAGGGTTAGGTTTAGGGGTAGTGTACGGGTTAGTTTTAGGGTAACTGTTAGGGTTAGGGTTAGGGTTAGTGTACGAATTAGGGTTAGGGTTTGTGTACAGGTTAGGGTTAGCGTTATGGTACGGGTTAGGGTTACAGTACGGGTTAGGGTTCGGGTGAGGGTTAGGGTTAGGGTTAGTGTACGGTTAAAGTTAGTGTTAGGGTTAGGGCTAGAGTACGGGTTAGCGTTAGTGTTAGGGTTAGGGCTAGGGTTAGTGTACGGGTACGAGTAAGGGTTTGGATTAAGGTTAGAGTATGGGGTAGGGTTAGTGTTAGTGTTAGGGTTAGGGTTAGGGTTAGTGTATGGGTTAGGCTTAGGGTATGGGTTAGTGTTAGGTTTAGGGTCAGGTTTAGGGTTAGGGTTAGGGTTATGGTTGCGTTAGGTTTAGGTTTAGAGTATGGGTTAGGTTTAGGTTTAGGGTCAGGGTTAGGGTTAGGGTTAGGTACGAATTAGGGTTAGGTTTAGGGTACCGTTTAGGGTTAGGGTTATGGTACGGGTTAGGGTTACAGTACTGGTTTGGGTTAGGGTGAGGGTTAGGGTTAGGTTTAGGGTTAAGATACGCGTTAGGGTTAGGGTTTGGGTACGGGTTAGGGTTACGTTTAGGGTTAGGGTACGTGTTAGGTTTAGGGTTAGGTTAAGGGTTAGTTTTAGGGTACGGGATAGGTTTAGAGTACGGGTTAGGGTTAGGTTTAGGGTTAGGGTTGGTAAGGGTTAGTGTTAGGGTACGGGATAGGGTTAGAGTATGGGTTAGGATTAGGTTTAGGGTTAGGGTTAAGGTTAGAGTAGGGGTTAGGGTTAGTGTTAGGCTTAAGATTAGGTTTACTTACGGATAGGTTTAGGTTTAGTGTTAGGGTTAGGGTCCATTTTTGGGTTAGGTTTAGGGTACGGGATAGGGTTAGGGTTAGGTATAGGTGAGGGTTAGGGTTAGGGTTAGGGTTAGGGTTAGGGTTAGGGTACAGGATAGGGTTAGGTTTGGGGTTAGGGTACGGGTTAGTTTTACGGTTAGGATATGAGTCAGGGTTACAGTTAAGGTTAGGGTAGGGTTAGGGTATGTGTTAGGGTTAGGGTACGGGTAAGGTTTATGGTTAGGGTTAGGGTTTGGTTTAGGTTTAGGGTGCGGGTTAGGGTTAGGTTTAGGATTAGCGCTAGGATATGGGTTAGGGTTACTGTTAGGGTTTGGGTACGGGTTAGGGTTAGGGTTAGGTTACAGGATAAGGTTGGGTACGGGTTAGTTCAAGGGATAGTTTTAGGTTTAGGGTACGGGTTAGGTTTAGGGATGGTTTAGGGTTAGGGTTACGGTGTGGGTTAGTCTTAGGGTACGGGTTAGGGTTAGGGTTAGGGTCAGGGCTGGGTTAGGGTTAGGGGTAGGGTACAGGTTAGGTTTACTGTATGGGTTAGGGTTAGGTTTAGGGTCAGGTTTGGGTTAGGGATAGGGTTATGGTATGGGTTAGGGTTAGGGTTGGGGTTAGGGTATGGGTTAGTTTTAGGGTTAGGGTACGGGTTAGGGTTACGGTTAAGGTTAGGGTTTGTTAGGGTATGGGTTAGGGTTAGGGTACGGGTAAGGGTTTTGGTTAGGGTAAGGGTTAGTTTTAGGTTTAGGGTGCGGGTTAGGCTTAGGGTTAGGGTTAGGGTTAGCTCTAAGGTATGGGTTAGGGTTTCTGTTAGGTTTTGGGTACGGGTTAGGTTTAGGGTTAGGGTACGGGATAGGGTTGGATACGGGTGAGGTCAAGGGTTAGGTTTAGGTTTAGGGTACGGGTTAGGGTTAGGGTTAGGTTTAGGGTTAGGGTTAGGGTATGGGTTAGGCTTAGGGTACGGGTTAGGGTTAGGGTTAGGTCAGGGTTAGGACTAGGGTTAGGGTTAGGGTACGGGTTAGGGTTAGGTTTATGGTACCGGTTAGGGTTAGGTTTAGGGTTAGGGTACGGGTTAGGTTTAGCGTACGGGTTAGGGTTAGGGTTAGGGTCAGCGTTAGTGTTAGGGTTAGGGTACGAATTAGGGTTATGGTTAGGGAACGGGTTAGGGTTAGCGTTATGGTACGGGTTAGGGTTACAGTACGGGTTAGGGTTAGGGTGAGGGTTAGGGTTAGGGTTAGAGTACGGTTAAAGTTAGTGATAGGGTTAGGGCTAGAGTACGGGTTAGGGTTAGTGTTAGGGTTAGGGTACGGGTACGGGTTAGGGTTAGGGTTAGAGTACGAGGTATGGTTAGTGTTAGGGTTAGAGCTATGTTTAGGGTAAGGGTATGGGTTAGGCTTAGGGTACGGTTTAGGTTTAGGGTTAGGGTATGGGTTAGGGATAGGTTTAGTGTACGGGTTAGGGTTAGGGTTAGGGTCAGGGTTATGGTTAGGGTTAGGGTACGAAATAGAGTTAGGGCTAGGGTACGGGTTAGGGTTAGCATTATGGTACGGGTTAGGGTTACAGTACGGGTTAGGGTTAGGGTGAGGGTTAGGGTGGGTTAGAGTACGGTTAAAGTTAGTGTTAGGGTTAGGGCTAGCGTACTGGTTAGGGTTAGTGTTAGGGTTAGGGTTAGAGTACGGTTACGGCTTAGGGTTAGGGTTAGGGTATGGGTTAGGCTTAGGGTACGGGTTTGGGTTAGGGTTAGGTTTAGGGTCAGATTTAGGGTTAGGGTCAGATTTAGTGTACGGGTTATGGTTAGGTTTAGGGTAAGGGTTAGGGTTAGGGTTAGGGTCTGGGTTAGGGTTAGGGTTCGGGTTCGAATTAGGGTTAGGTTAGGGTACGGTTTAGTGTTAGGTTTATGGTACGGGTTAGGGTTACAGTACGGGTTAGGGTTAGGGTGAGGGTTAGGGTTAGGTTTAGGGTTAGGGTACGGTTTAGGGTTAGGGTTAGGGTCAGGTTTAGGGTTAGGGTTCGGGTTAGAGTACGGGGTAATGTCAGGCTTAGGGTTAGGGTTAGGGTTAGGGTTAGGGTTAGGGTACGGGTTAGAGTTTGGTTTAGGGTACGGGTTAGGGTTAGGGTCAGGGTTAGGGTTAGGTTTAGGGTACGAATTAGGGTTAGGTTTAGGGTACAGTTTAGTGTTAGGGTTATGGTATGGGTTAGGGTTACAGTACGGGTTAAGGTTACAGTACGGGTTAGGGTTAGGGTGAGGGTTAGTGTTAGGGGTCCGGTTAGGGTATGTGTTAGGGTTAGGGTTTGGGTACGGGTTAGGGTTACGTTTAGGGTTAGGGTACGGTTTAGGTTTAGGGTTAGGGTAAGGGTTAGTGTTAAGGTACGGGATAGGTTTAGAGTACGGGTTAGGGTTAGGTTTAGGGTTAGGGTTAGGGTAAGGGTTAGTGTTAGGGTACGTGATAGGGTTAGAGTACGGGTTAGAGTTAGGTTTAGGGTTAGGGTTAAGGTAAGGGTTAGTGTTAGGGTATGGGATAGGGTTAGAGTACGGGTTAGAGTTAGGTTTAGAGTTAGGGTTAAGTTTAGAGTACGGGTTAGGGTTAGTGTTAGGTTTAGCGTTAGGTTTAGTGTACGGATAGGGTTAGGGTTAGGTACGTGTTAGGGTTAAGTTTAGGGTACGGGATAGGGTTAGAGTACGGGTTAAGTTTAGGGTTAGGGTTAGGTTTAGGTTATGGGTTAGGGTTAGGGTACGGGTTAGTGTTAGCTTTTGGTGCGGGTTAGGGTTAGGGATAGTGTATGGGTTAGTTTTAGGGTTAGGGTACGGTTTAGGGTTACGGTTAAGGTTAGGGTTAGTGTTAGGGTATGGGTTAGGGTTAGGGTATGGGTAAGGATTATGGTTAGGGTTAGGGTTAGGTTTAGGTTAGGGTGCGGGTCAGGCTTTGGGTTAGGGTTAGGGTTAGCGCTAGGGTATGGGTTAGGGTTACTGTTAAGGTTTGGGAACAGGTTAGGGTTAGGGTTAGGGTACGGGATAGGGTTGGGTACGGTTTAGGTCAAGAGTTAGGTTTAGGTTTAGGGTACAGGTTAGGGTTAGGGTTAGGTTTAGGGTTAGGGTTAGGGTATGGGTTAGGTTTAGGGTATGGGTTAAGGTTAGGGTTAGGGTCAGGTTTAGGGTTAGGGTTAGGGTACGAGATAGGGTTAGGGTTAGGTTTAGGGTACGGGTTAGGGTTAGCGTTAGGGTTAGGGTTAGAGTACGGGGTAGGCTTAGTGTTAGGTTTAGGGTTAGGTTTAGTGTATGAATAGGGTTAGGGTTAGGGTTAGCGTTACGTTTAGGGCACGGGATAACGTAGGGTTAGGGTTAGGGAACGGGTTAGGTTTAGGGTACGGGTTAGGGTTAGGGTTAGGGTCAAGGTTAGGGTTAGTGTTAGTGTACGAGTTAGGTTTAGGGTTAGGTTATGGGTTAGGGTTAGGGTTAGGGATAGGGTTATGGTACGGGTTAGGGTTAGGGTTAGGGTTAGGTTACGGGTTAGTTTTAGGGTTAGGGTCGGGTTAGGGTTATGGTTAAGCTTAGGGTTAGTGTTAGGGTATGGGTTAATGTTAGGGTACGGGTTAGGTTTATGGTTAGGGTTAGGGTTAGGTTTAGGTTTAGGGTGCGGGTTAGGCTTAGAGTTAGGGTTTGGGTTAGCCCTAAGATATGGGTTAGGGTTACTGTTAGGGTTTGGGTACGGGTTAGGTTTAGGGTAAGGGTACATGATAGGGTTGGGTATGGGTTAGGTCAAGGGTTAGGGTTAGGTTTAGGGTACGGGTTAAGGTTAGGGTTAGGTTTAGGGTTAGGGTTAGTGTATGGGTTAGGTTTAGGGTACACATTAAGGATAGGGTTAGGGTCAGGGTTAGGGTTAGGGTACAGGTTAGGGTTAGTTTTAGGGTACGGGATAGGGTTAGGGTTATGGTTAGGGTACGGGTCAGGGTTAGGTTTAGTGTACGGGATAGGGTTAGCGTACGGGTTAATTTTAGGGTTATGGTTAGGTTTAGGTTACGGATTAGGGTTAGAATACGTATTAGTGTTAGGATTAGGGTCAGAGATAGGGTTAGGGTTACTGTTAGTGTATGGGTTAGGGTTATGGTTGGGGTTAGGGTATAGGTTTGTTTTAGGGTTAGGGTACGGGTTAGGGTTACGGTTAAAGTTAGGGATAGGTTTAGGGTGTGGGTTAGGGTTAGGGTACGATTAAGGGTTATGGTTAGGGTTAGTATTAGGGTTAAGTTTAGGGTGCGGTTTAGGTTTAGGTTTAGGGTTAGGGTTAGGGTTAGAGTACGGGTTTGGGTTAGTGTTAGGTTACGGGTTAGGTTTACCGTTTGTGTACGGATTACATTAAAGGTTAGGGTTAGGGTTAGGGTTAGTTGTTAGGGTTAGAGTTAGGGTTAGTGTTAGGGTTAGGGTTAGGGTTAGGTTTAGGGTACGGGTTAATGTTAGGTTTAGGGTACGGGATAGGTTTAGCATACGGGTTAAGTTTAGGGATAGGGTTAGGTTTAGGTTATGGGTTAAGGTTAGGGTACGGGTTAGGGTTAGGTATAGGTGAGGGTTAGGGTTAGGGTTAGGTTACGGTTTAGGGTTAGGGTTGTTGTTAGGGTATGGGTTAGTTTTAGGGTTAGGGTACGGGTCAGGGTTACGGTTAAGGTTAGGGTTAGAGTAAGGGTATGTGTTAGGGTTAGGGTACGGGTATAGGTTATGGTTAGGCTTAGGGTTAGGTTTAGGTTAGGGTGCGGTTTAAGGTTAGGGTTAGAGTTAGTGCTAGGGTATGGGTTAGGGTTACTGTTAGGGTTTGGGTACGATTAGTGTTAGGGTTAGGTTATGGGATAGGGTTGGGTACGGATTAGGTCAAGGGATAGCGTTAGGTTTAGGGTACAGGTTATGGTTAGGGTTGGTAGGGTTAGGGTTAGGGTCTGAGTTAGGCTTAGGGTACAGTATAGGGTTAGGGTCAGTGTCAGGGTTAGGGTTAGGGTTAGGGTTAGGGTACGGGTTAGGTTTACTCTACAGGTTAGGGTTAGGTTTAGGGTTAGGGTTAGGTTTAGGGTTATAGTCCGTGTTAGGGTTAGGTTGAGGGTAAGGGTACGGGTTAGGGTTAGTGTTAGGGTTAGGGTTAGGGTTAGGGTTAGGGTTAGGGTTAGTGTATGGATAGGGTTAGGGTTAGGGTTAGGGTATGTGTTAGGGTTAGATTTAGGGTACGATATAAGGTTAGCATACGGGTTAAGTTTAGGGTTAGGGTTATGTTTAGGTTACGGGTTAGGGTTAGGGTACTGGTTAGGGTTAAGTTTTGGTGCCAGTTAGGGATAGGGTTAGCGTTAGGGTTAGGGTTATAGTACGGGTTAGGGATAAAGTTACGGTTAGGTTTAGGGTTAGAGTACGGGTTAGGGTTAGTGTTAGGGTTAGTGTTAGGTTACGGGTTAGTGGTAGATTTCAGGTTAGGGTTAGGATTAGGGTTAGGTTTAGGATTAGAGTATGGTATAGGGTTAGTGTTAGGTTTAGGGTTCAGGTTAGGGTTAGTGTACGGATAGGGTTAGGGTTAGGGTTAGGGTTAGGGTACAGGTTAGGGTTAGTTTTAGGGTACGGGATAGGGTTAGCATATGGGTCAAGTTTAGGGTTAGGGTTAGGTTTAGGTTACGGGTTAGGGTTAGGGAACGGCTTAGGGTTAGGTATAGGTGAGGGTTAGGGTTAGGGTTAGGGTACGGGTTAGGGTTAGGGTTGGTGTTAAGGAACATGTTAGTTTTAGGGTTAGGTTACGGGTCAGGGTTACGGTGAAGTTTAGGGTTAGGGTTAGGGTATGGCTTAGGGTTAGGCTACGGGTAAGGATTATGGTTAGGGTTAGGGTTAGGTTTAGGTTTAGGGTGCGGGTTAGGGTTAGGTTTAGATTTAGGGGTAGCGCTAGGGTATGGGTTAGGGTTACTGTTAGGGTTTGGGTATGGGTTTGGGTTAGGGTTAGGTTATGGGATAGGGTTGGGTACGGGTTAGGTCAAGGGATAGGGTTAGGTTTATGGTACGGGTTAGGGTTAGGGATGGTTTAGGGTTAGGTTTAGGGTATGGCTTAGGCTTAGGGTACGGGTTAGGGTTAGCGTTACTGTCAGGGCTAGTATTAGGGTTAGGGTTAGGGTACGGGTTAGGTTTACTGTACCGCTTAGGGTTAGGTTTAGGGTTACGGTTAGGTTTAGGGTTATAGTCCGGGTTAGGGTTAGGTTTAGGGTTAGAGTACGGTTTAGGGTTAGTGTTAGTGTTAGGGTTAGGGTTAGGTTTAGGGTTAGGGTTAGTGTACGGATAGGGTTAGGATTAGGGTTAGGGTACGGGTCAGGGTTAGGTTTAGGGTACGAAATAGGGTTAGTTTATGGGTTAGGGTTATAGTTCGGGTTAGGGTAAGTTTAGGGTTAGAGTACGGGCTAGGGTTAACGTGTTAGGGTTAGGGTTAGTGTTAGGGTACAGGTTAGGGTTAGAGTTTGGGTTAGGATTATGTTTAGGGTTAGGGATAGGGTTAGTGTACGGATAGGGTTAGGGTTAGTGTTAGAGTACGGGTTAGGGTTAGGTTTAGGGTACGAGATACGTTAGCGTACGGCTTAAGTTTAGGGTTAGGGTTAGGTTTAGGTTACGGGTTAGGGTTAGGTTACGGGTTAGGGTTACGTTTAGGTGCGTGTTAGGGTTAGGGTTAGTGTTAGGGTTAGGGTTAGTGTTAGGGTACGGGTTAGGGTTAGAGTTCGGTTTAGGGAAAGGTTTAGGGTTAGGGTTAGGTTTAGAGTACGGTTTAGGGTTAGGGTTAGGGTTAGGGTACGGGTTAGGGTTAGGTTTAGGGTACGGGATAGGTTTAGCGTACAGTTAAGTTTAGGGTTAGGGTTAGGTTTAGGTTATGGGTTAGGGTTAGGGTACGGGTTAGGGTTATGTTTAGGTGCGGGTTAGGGTTAGGGTTAAGGTTTGGGTACAGGTAAGATTTAGGTGTAGCTCAGGGTTAGTGTTAGAGATAGGATTATGGTACGGGTTAGGGTTACGGTTGGAGTTAGGGTACGGGTTAGTTTTAGGGTTAGGGTACGGGTCAGGGTTACAGTTAATGTTAGGTTTAGAGTTAGGGTATGGGTTAGGGTTAGGGTATGGGTAAGGGTTATGGTTATGGTTAGGTTTAGGGTTAGGTTTAGCGCAAGGTTATGGGTTAGGGTTACTGTTAGGGTTTGGGTACAGTTTAGGTCAAGGGTTAGGGTTAGGTTTAGGGTACGGGTTAGGGTTAGGATTAGGTTTAGGGTTAGGGTTAAGGTTAGGGTATGGGTTAGGCTTATGGTACTGGTTAGGGTTAGGGTTAGGGTCAGGGTTAGGCTTAGCATTAGGGTACGAGTTAGGGTTTAGTTTAGGTATAGGTTACGGGTTAGGGTTAGGGTTAAGGTACGGGTTAGGTTTAGGGTACGGGTACGGGTTAGGGTTAGGGTCAGGTTTAGGTTTAGTGTTAGGGTTAGGTTACGGGTTAGGGTTAGTTTTAGGGTTAGGGTTAAAGTACGGGGTAGGGTTAGTGTTAGGGTTAGGGTTAATATACGGGTTAGGCTTAGGGTTAGGTTTAGGGTTAGGATACGGGTTAGGGTTAGGTTCAGGTTACGGGATATAGCGTACAGGTTAAGTTTAGGATTAGGGTTAGGTTTAGGTTACGGGTTAGGGTTAGGGTACGGGTTAGGGTTAGGTTTAGGGTGCGGGTTAAGGTTAGTGTTATGGTTAGTGTAAGGGTTAGGTTAGGTTTAGGGTCAGGGTTAGGGTTACGGTTAAGTTTAGGGTGCGGGTTAGGGTTAGGGTTAGTGGTAGGGTTAGGGTTAGAGTACGGGTTTGGGTTAGTGTTAGGGTATGGGTTAGGTTTAACGATTGAATACGGGTTCGGGTAAGGGTTAGGGTTAGGGTTAGGGTTAGGGGTTAGGGATAGAGTTAGTTTTAGGCTACGGGATAGTGTTAGAGTCCAGATTCGTGTTAGATTTAAGGTTAGGGTTAGGGTTAGGGTTGTAGTTTGGGTTATGGTTAGAGTTAGGGTTAGGTTTAGGGTTAGAGTACGGGTTAGGGTTAGTGTTAGTGTTAGGGTTAGTGTTAGGGTACGGATTAGGTTTAGAGTACGGGTTAGGGTTACGTTTAGGGTTAGGGTTAGGGTTAGGGTACGGGTTAGGGTTAGTGTTAGGGTTAGGGTTAGGGTTAGTGTACGAATAGGGTTAGGGTTAGGGTTAGGGTTAGGGTTAGGGTACGGATTAGGGTTAGGGTTAGGGTACGGATTAGGGTTAGTGTTAGGTTACGGGTTAGGGTTATGGTTAAGGTTAGCGTTAGGTTTAGGGTATGGGTTAGGGTTAGGTTACGGTTAAGGGTTATGGTTTGGGTTAGGGTTAGGGTTAAGTTTAGGGTGCGGGTTAGGGTTAGGGTTAGGGTTAGAGTACGGGTTTGGGTTAGTGTTAGGGTAAGTGTTAGGTTTACCATTTTGGTAAGGGTTAGGGTAAGGGTTAGGTTTAGGGTTAGGGTTAGGGGTTAGTAGTAGGGTTCGGGTTAGGCTACGGGTAGGGTAGGGTACGGGTGAGGGTTAGGGTTAGGGTTCGCATTAGTGTAAGGGTTAGGGTTAGGTTTAGAGTCAGGGTTAGGGTTAGGGTTAGTGTTAGGTTACGGGTTAGGGTTATGGTTAAGGTTAGCGTTAGGGTTAGGGTATGCGTTAGTGTTAGGTTACGGTTAAGGGTTATGGTTTGTGTTAGGGTTAGGGTTAAGTTTAGGGTGCTGGTTAGGGTTAGGGTTAGAGTCTGGTTTGGGTTAGTGTTAGGGTACGGGTTAGATTTACCGTTTGGTACGGGTTAGGGTAAGGGTTAGAGTGAATGTTAGGGTTAGGCTACGGGTAGGATTAGAGTACGGGTTAGGATTAGGGCTAGGGTTCTGGTTAGGGTTAGTGTACGGGTTAGGGTTAGGGTTAGGGTTAGGGTTAGGGTTAGTGTTAGGGTAGGGTTAAGGTTACGGTACGGGATAGGTTTAGTGTACGTGTTAGGTCTAGGGTTAGGGTTAGGTTTAGTGTGCGGGTTAGGGTTAGGGTGAGGGTACGTGTTAGGGTTAGGGTTTGGGTAAGGGTTAGGGTTACGTTTAGGGTTAGGTTACGGGTTAGGTGTAGGCTTAGGGTAAGGGTTAGTGTTAGGGTAAGGGTTAGGGTTAGAGTAAGGGTTAGGGTTAGGTTTAGGTTTAGGGTAAGGTTTAGAGTACGGGTTAGGGTTAGTGTTACGGTTAGGGTTAGGGTTAGTGTACGGATAGTGTTAGGGTTAGGGTTAGAGTATGGTTAGGGTTAGGGTTAGGGTTAGGGTTAGAATATGGGTTAGTGTTAGTGTTATGGTTAGTGAAAGGGTTAGGGTTAGGGTTAGGGTACTGGTTAGAGTTAGGGTTAGGGTTAGGGTTAGGGTACGGGTTAGGGTTAGATTTAGGGTATGGGCTAGGGTTAGCGTACGGGTTAAGATTAGGTTTAGGGTTAGGTTTAGGTTATGGGTAGGGTAAGGGTACAGGTTAGGGTTAGGTTTAGGTGAGGTTTAGGGTTAGGGTTAGTAGTTAGGGTTAGAGTTAGGATTAGGCTACGGGTAGGGTTAGGGTATGGGTTAGGGTTAGGTTTAGGGTTCGTGTTAGGTTTAGTGTACTGTTTCGGTTTAGGGTTAGGGTTAGGGTTAGTGTTAGGGTTACGATACGGGTTAGGGTTAAGGTTGGGGTATGGGATAGGGTTAGTGTACGTGTTAGGTCTTGGGTTATGTTTAGGTTTAGTGTGCGGGTTAGGGTTAGGGTTAGGGTACAGGTTAGTGTTACATTAGGGTTAGAGTTAGGGTTAGGGTACGGTTTAGGGTTAGGGTCAGGGTTAGTGTTAGGTTTAGGGTACGAGTTAGGGTTAGGGTTAGAGTACGGGTTAGGGTTAGGTTTAGGGTACGAGATAGGGTTAGCGTACAGTTTAAGTTTAGGGTTAGGGTTAGGTTTAGGTTATGGGTTAGGGTTAGGGTATGGGATAGGGTTATGTTTAGGTGCGTGTTAGGGTTAGGGTTAAGGTTAGGGTACAGGTAAGGGTTAGTTTTATCTCAGGGTTAGGGTTAGAGATAGGGTTATGGTACGGGTTAGGGTTACGGTTGGAATTAGGGTACGGGTTAGTTTTAGGGTTAGGGTACTGGTCAGTGTTATGGTTAATGTTAGGTTTAGCATTACGGTATGGGTTAGGGTTAGGGTACGGGTTATGGTTATGGTTATGGTTAGGGTTAGGGTTAGGTTTAGCGCATGGGTATGGGTTAGGGTTACTGTTAGGGTTTGTGTACGGTTTAGGGCTAGGGTTAGGTTATGGGATAGGGTTGGGTACGGGTTAGGTCAAGGGTTAGGGTTAGGCTTAGGGTACGGGTTAGGGTTAGGGTTAGGTTTAGGGTTAGGTTTAGGGTATGGGTTAGGCTTATGGTACGGGTTAGGGTTAGGGTTAGGATCAGGGATAGGCTTAACATTAGGGTACGAGTTAGGGTTAGGTTTAGGTATAGGGTACGGGTTATGGTTAGGGTTAAGGTATGGGTTAGGTTTAGGGTACGGGTACGGGTTAGGGTTAGGGTCAGCTTTAGGTTTAGTGTTAGGGTTAGGTTACAGGTTAGGGTTAGGTTTAGGGTTAGGGTTAATGTACAGGGTAGGGTTAGTGTTTGGGTTAGGGTTAATATACGGGTTAGGCGTAGGGTTAGGTTTAGGGTTAGGGTACGGGTTAGGGTTAGGTTTAGGGTGCGGGTTAAGGTTAGTGTTAGGGTTAGTTTAAGGGTTAGGGTTAGGTTTAGGGTCAGGGTTAGGGTTAGGGTTAAGTTTAGGGTGCGGGTTAGGATTAGGGTTAGTGTTAGGGTTAGGTTTAGAGTACGGGATTGGGTTAGTGTTAGGGTATGGGTTAGGTTTAACGATTGAATACGGGTTAGGGTAAGGGTTAGGGTAGGGATAGAGTTAGTGTTAGGCTACGGGATAGGGTTAGAGTCCAGATTCAGGTTAGGTTTAGGGTTAGGGTTAGTGTTATAGTTTGGGTTAGGGTTAGAGTTAGGGTTAGGTTTACGGTTAGAGTACGGGTTAGGGTTAGTGTTAGGGTTAAGGTTAGTGTTAGGGTACATATTAGGTTTAGAGTACGGGTTCGGGTTACGTTTAGGGTTAGGGTTAGGGTTAGAGTACGGGTTAGTGTTAGTGTTAGTGTTAGGGTTAGGGTTAGTGTACGAATAGGGTTAGGTTTAGGGTTAGGGTTAGGATTAGGGTACGGATTAGGGTTAGGTTTAGGGTACGGGATAGGGTTAGTGTCTGGGTTAAGTTTAGGGTTAGGGTTAGGTTTAGGTTACGGGTTAGGTTTAGGGTACATGGTAGGGTTTGTTTAGTTGCAGGTTAGGGTTAGGGTACGGGTTAGGGTTCGGTTTAGGGTCAGGTTTAAGGTTAGGAATAGGGTTATGGTACGGATTAGGGTTAGGGTTGGGGTTAGGGTACGGGTTAGTTTTAGGGTTAGGGTACGGGTAAGGGTTACGGTTAAGGTTAGGGTTAGGGTTAGGGTGTGGGTTAGGGTTAGGGTACGGTTAAGGGTTATGGTTATGGTTAGGGTTAGGGTTAAATTTAGGGTGTGGTTTAGGGTTAGGGTTAGGGTTAGATTACGGGTTTGGGTTATTGTTAGGGTGCGGGTTAGGTATACCGTTTGGGTACGGGTTAGGGTAAGGGTTAGGGTTAGGTTTAGGGGTTAAGGTTAGAGTTAGGGTAGGCTATGGGATAGTGTTAGAGTACGGGTTAGGGTTAGGTTTAGGGCAAGGGTTAGGGTTAGGGTTATAGTACGCGTGAGGGTTAGAGCTAGGGTTAGGTTTAGGATTAGAGTACGGGCTAGGGTTAGTGTTAGGTTAGGGTTAGGGTTAGGTTTAGTGTACGATTAGGGTTAGGGTTAGGGTTAGGGTACGGGTTATGGTTAGGCTTAGGGTTAAGTTTAGGGTTAGAGTACGTGTTAGGGTAAGTGTTAGGTTTAGGGTAAGGGTTAGTGTACAGATAGGTTTAGGGTTAGGGTTAGGGTTAGGGTACAGTTTAGGGTTAGGTTTAGGTGCGGGTTAGGGTTAGGGTACGGGTTAGGATCAGGTTTAGGGTCAGGGTAAGGGTTAGGGATAGGGTTATGGTTGGGTTAGGGTTAGGGTTGGGGTTAAGGTACGGGTTAGTTTTAGGGTTAGGGTACGGGTTAGGGTTATGATTAAGGTTAGGTTTAGGGTTAGGGTATGGGTTAGGTTTAGGGTACGGGTAAGAGTTATGGTTAAGGTTAGGGTTACGTTTAGGTTTAGGGTGCGGGTTAGGCTTAGGGTTAGGGTTAGGGTTAGCCTTATGGTATGGGTTAAGGTTACTTTTGGGTTTGGGTATGGGTTAGGGTTAGGTTTCGGGTACAAGATAGGGTTGGGTATGGGTTAGGTCAAGGGTTAGGGTTCGGTCTTAGGTACGGGTTTGGGTTACGGTTAGATTTAGGGTTAGGGTTAGGGTATGGGTTAGGTTTAGGGTACGTGTTAGGGTTAGGGTTAGGGTCAGGGTTAGGGTTAGGGTTAGGGTATGAGTTAGGGTTAGGGTTAGGTTTAGGGTATGGGTTAGGGTTAGGGTTAGGTTTAGGTTTAGGGTATGGGTTAGGTTTAGGGTACGGTTAGGCTTAGGTCAGGGTTAGGGTTAGGGTACGAGTTAGGGTTAGGGTTAGGGTATGGGTTAGGGTTAGGGTTATGTTACGGGTTAGGGTTAGGGTTAGGGTTAGGGTACAGTTTAGGGTTATTTTTAGGGTCCGGGTTAGCGTTAGGGATAGGGTTATGGTACGGGTTAGGGTTAGGGTTGTTGTTAGGGTACGGGTTAGTTTTAGGGCTTGGTACGGGTCAGGGTTATGGTTAAGGCTGGGGTTAGGGTTAGGGTCGGGTTAGGGTTAGGTTTGGGGTTAGGGTACAGGTTAGTTTTAGTGTTAGGGTACGCGTTATGGTTATGGTTATGGTTAGTGTTAGGGTTAGGGTATGGGTTAGGGTTAGGTTATGGTTAAGGGTTATGGTTTGGGTTAGGTTTAGGGTTAAGTTTAGGGTGCGGGTTAGGGTTAGGGTTAGAGTATGGGTTTTGTGTAGTGTTAGGGTACAGGTTAGGTTTACCATTTTGGTACGGGTTAGGGTTAGGTTAGGGTTAGGGTTAGGGTTATGGGTTAGTGGTAGGGTTAGGGTTAGATTACGGGTAGGGTAGGGTACGGTTGAGGGTTAGGGTTAGGGTTCGCGTTAGTGTAAGTGTTAGGGTTAGGTTAAGAGTCAGGGTTAGGGTTAGGGTTAGTGTTAGGTTACGGGTTAGGGTTATGGTTAAGGTTAGCGTGAGGGTTACGGTATGGGTTAGGGTTAGGTTACGGTTAAGGGTTATGGTTTGTGTTAGGGTTAGGGTTAAGTTTAGGGTGCGGGTTAGGGTTAGGGTTAGAGTCGGTTTTGGGTTAGTGTTAGGGTATGGGTTAGGTATACCGTTTGGTTACGGGTTAGGGTAAGGGTTAGGGTGAATGTTAGGGTTAGGCTACGGGTAGGGTTAGAGTACGGGTTAGGGTTAGGCCTAGGGTTCTGGTTAGGGTTAGTGTACGCGTTAGGGTTAGGGTTAGGGGTAGGGTTAGGGTAGGGTTAAGGTGACGGTACGGGATAGGTTTAGTGTACGTGTTAGGTCTAGGGTTATGGTAAGGTTTAGTGTGCGGGTTAGGTTTAGGGTTAGGGTATGTGGTAGGGTTAGGGTTTGGGTAAGGGTTAGTGTTAGGGTAAGGGTTAGGGTTAGAGTAAGGTTAGGGTTAGGTTTAGGTTTAGGGTTAGGTTTAGAGTACGGGTTAAGGTTAGTGTTAGGGTTAGGGTTAGGGTTAGTGTATGGATAGGGTTAGGGTTAGGGTTAGAGTATGGTTAGGGTTAGGGTTAGGGTTAGGGTTAGGGTTAGAATATGGGTTAGGGTTAGTGTTAGTGTTAGTGAAAGGGTTAGGGTTAGGGTTAGGGTACGGGTTAGAGTTAGGGTTAGGGTACGGGTTAGGGTTAGGGTTAGGGTTAGGGTATGGGCTAGGGTTAGCGTACGGGTTAAGATTAGGTTTAGGGTTAGGTTTAGGTTACGGGTAAGGGTAAGGGTACAGGTTAGGGTTAGGTTTAGGTGAGGTTTAGGGTTAGGGTAAGGAGTTAGGGTTAGAGTTAGGATTAGGCTACGGGTAGGGTTAGGGTACGGGTTAGGGATAGGGTTAGGGTTCGTGTTAGGGTTAGTGTACAGTTTAGGTTTAGGTTTAGGGTTATGGTTAGTGTTAGGGTTACGATATGGGTTAGGGTTAATGTTGGGGTATGGGATAGGGTTAGTGTACGTGTTAGGTCTAGGGTTAGGTTTAGGTTTATTATGCGGGTTAGGGTTAGGGTTACGGTATGTGTTAGGGTTAGGGTTTGGTACGGGTTAGTGTTAGGTTTAGGGTTAGGGTACAGGTTAGGTTTAGGGTTAGGGTTAGGGTATGGTTTAGGGTTAGGGTACGGGTTAGGGTTAGGGTTAGTTCAGGGTTAAGGTTAGGGTTAGGCTTAGGGTACGGTTTAGGGTTACTGTGTGGGTTAGGGTTATGGTTATGGTTAGGGTTAGGGTTAGCGTTATAGTACGGGTTAGGTTTAGAGTTAGGGTTAGGTTTAGGGTTAGAGTACGGGTTAGGGTTAGTGTTAGGGTTAGGTTTAGGGTTAGGGTTAGGGTTAGGGTTAGGGTTAGGGTACGGTTTAGGGTTAGTTTTAGGTATAGCGTTAGTGTTAGGCTATGGGTTAGGCTTAGGGTACGGTTTAGGGTTAAAGTTAGGGTACGTTAGGGTTAGGGGTAGTGTACGAGTTAGGGTTCGGGTTACGATAGGGTACGGGTTAGGGTTAGGATTAGGGTTAGAGTACGGGTTAGGATTAGGGTACGGATTACAGTTAGGGTTAGGGTCAGGGTTAGGGTTACGGTTAGGGTACAAGTTAGGGTTAGGGTTAGGCTACGGGTTAGGTTTAGTGTTATGGTACGGGTTAGGGTTACAGTACGGGTTAGGGTTAGGGTGAGGGTTAGGGTTAGGGTTAGAGTATGGTTAGGGTTAGTGTTAGGGTTGAGGTTAGAGCACGGGTTAGGGTTAGTGTTAGGTTAGGTTTAGGATTAGGGTTAGTGTACGGGTTAGGGTTATGGTTAGGGTTAGGTTTCGTGTTAGGTTTAGAGTACGGGGTAGGGTTAGTGTTAGGGTTAGGGTTAGGTTTAATGCACGGGTTAGGCTTAGGGTTATGTTTAGGGTTAGTTACGGGTTAGGGTTAGGGTTAGGGTACGGTTTAGGGTAGTGTACGGGTTAGGGTTAGGTCAGGGTTAGGTTTAGGGTTAGGGTTAGTGTACCGGTTAGGGTTACTGTAGGGGTTAGGGTTATGGTTATGGTTAGGGTAGGGTTAGTGTTATAGTACGGCTTAGGGTTAGAGTTAGGGTTAGGTTTAGGGTTAGAGTACGGGTTATGGTTAGTGTTGGGGTTAGGGTTAGTGTTAGAGTACGGGTTAGAGTTAGAGTTCGGGTTAGGGTTAGGTTTAGGGTTAGGGTTAGTGTTAGAGTACGGGTTAGGGTTAGTGTTAGGGTTAGGGTTAGGATTAGGGTACGGGTTAGGGTAGGGGTTAGGGTTAGGGTACTGGTTAGGTTTAGGGTACGGGTTAGGGTTAGGGTCAGGGTTAGGGTTAGGGTTAGGGTACGAGTTAGGGTTAGGGTTAGGGTATGGGTATGAGTTATGGATAGGGTTAGGGTTACGTTTAGGTTTAGGGTGCGGGTTAGGCTTAGGGTTAGGGTTAGGGTTAGCCCTAGGGTATGGGTTAAGGTTACTTTTGGGTTTGGGTATGGGTTAGGGTTAGGTTTAGGGTACAAGATAGGGTTGGGTATTGGTTAGGTCAAGGGTTAGGGTTCGGTCTTGGGTACAGGTTTGGGTTAGGGTTAAGTTCAGGGTTAGGGCTAGGGTATGGGTTAGGTTTAGGGTACATGTTAGGGTTAGGGTTAGGGTCAGGGTTAGGGTTAGGGTTAGGGTATGAGTTAGGGTTAGGGTTAGGTTTAGGGTATGGGTTAGGGTTAGGGTTAGGGTTAGGTTTAGGGTACGGGTTAGGTTTAGGGTACGGTTAGGGTTAGGTCAGGGTTAGGGTTAGGGTACGAGTTAGGGTTAGGTTTAGGCTACGGGTTAGGGTTAGGGTTTTGTTACGGGTTAGGGTTAGGGTTAGGGTTAGGGTACAATTTAGGGTTATGTTTAGGGTCCGGGTTAGCGTTAGGGATAAGGTTATGGTACGGGTTGGGGTTAGGGTTGGGGTTACGGTACGGGTTAGTTTTAGGCTTTTGTACGGGTCAGGGTTATGGTTAAGGTTAGGGTTAGGGTTAGGGTACGGGTTAGGGTTAGGTTTGGGGTTAGGGTACAGGTTAGTTTTAGGGTTAGGGTACGGGTTATGGTTATGGTTAAGGTTAGTGTTAGGGTTAGGGTATGGGTTAGGGTTAGGTTACGGTTAAGGGTTATGGTTTGGGTTAGGGTTAGGGTTAAGTTTAGGGTGCGGGTTAGGGTTAGGGTTAGGGTTAGAGTACGGGTTTTGTTTAGTGTTAGGGTACGGGTTAGGTTTACCGTTTTGGTACGGGTTAGGGTAAGGGTTAGGGTTAGGGTTAGGGTTAGGGGTTAGTGGTAGGGTTAGGGTTAGGCTATGGGTAGGGTAGGGTACGGTTGAGGGTTAGGGTTAGGGTTCGCGTTAGTGTAAGTGTTAGGGTTAGGTTTAGAGTCAGGGTTAGGGTTAGGGTTAGTGTTAGGTTACGGGTTAGGGTTATGGTTAAGGTTAGCATGAGGGTTACGGTATGGGTTAGGGTTAGGTTACGGTTAAGGGTTATGGTTTGTGTTAGGGTTAGGGTTAAGTTTAGGGTGCGGGTTAGGGTTAGGGTTAGAGTCAGGTTTGGGTTAGTGTTAGGGTACGGGTTAGGTTTACCATTTGGTTACGGGTTAGGGTAAGGGTTAGGGTGAATGTTAGGGTTAGGCTACGGGTAGGGTTAGAGTACGGGTTAGGGTTAGGGTTAGGGTTAGGGTAGGGTTAAGGTTACAGTACGGGATAGGTTTAGTGTACGTGTTAGGTCTAGGGTTAAGGTAAGGTTTAGTGTGCGGGTTAGGGTTTGGGTAAGGGTTAGTGTTAGGGTAAGGGTTAGGGTTAGAGTAAGGTTTAGGGTTAGGTTTAGGTTTAGGGTTAGGTTTAGAGTACGTGTTAGGGTTAGTGTTAGGGTTAGGGTTAGGGTTAGTGTACGGATAGGGTTAGGGTTAGGGTTAGAGTATGGTTAGGGTTAGGGTTAGGGTTAGGGTTAGAATATGGGTTAGGGTTAGTGTTAGGGTTAGTGAAAGGGTTAGGGTTAGGGTTAGGGTATGGGTAGAGTTAGGGTTAGGGTTAGGGTTAGGGTACGGGTTAGGGTTAGGTTTAGGGTGCGGGCTAGGGTTAGCGTACGGGTTAAGATTAGGTTTAGGTTTAGGTTACGGGTAAGGGTAAGGGTACAGGTTAGGGTTAGGTTTAGGTGAGGTTTAGGGTTAGGGTAAGGAGTTAGGGTTAGAGTTAGGATTAGGCTACGGGTAGGGTTAGGGTATGGGTTAGGGTTAGGGTTAGGGTTCGTGTTAGGTTTAGTGTACGGTTTAGGTTTAAGGTTAGGGTTATGGTTAGTGTTAGGGTTACGATACGGGTTAGGGTTAATGTTGGGGTATGGGATAGGGTTAGTTTACGTGTTAGGGTTAGAGTTAGGGTTAGGGTTAGGGTTAGAGTATGGTTAGGGTTAGTGTTAGGGTTAGGGTTAGAGCACGGGTTAGGGTTAGTGTTAGGTTAGGTTTAGGATTAGGGTTAGTGTACGGGTTAGGGTTATGCTTAGGGTTAGGTTTTGGGTTAGGTTTAGAGTACGGGGTAGGGTTAGTGTTTGGGTTTGGGTTAGGTATAATGCACGGGTTAGGCTTAGGGTTAGGTTTAGGGTTAGTTACGGGTTAGGGTTAGGGTTAGGTTACGGTTTAGGGTTAGTGTACGGGTTAGGGTTAGGTCAGGGTTAGGTTTAGGTTTAGGGTTAGTGTACCGGTTAGGGTTACTGTAAGGGTTAGCGTTGTGGTTATGGTTAGGGTAGGGTTAGCGTTATAGTACGGCTTAGGGTTAGAGTTAGGGTTAGGGTTAGTGTTAGAGTACGGGTTAGGGTTAGAGTACGGGTTAGGGTTAGGTTGAGGGTTGGGGTTAGGGTTAGAGTACGGGTTAGGGTTAGTGTTAGTGTTAGGGTTAAGGTTAGGATTAGGGTACGGGTTAGGGTACGGGTTAGGGTTAGGGTACTGGTTAGGTTTAGGGTATGGGTTAAGGTTAGGGTTAGGGTCAGGGTTAGGGTTAGGGTTAGGGTATGAGTTAGGGTTAGGGTTACGGTATGGGTTAAGGTTAGGGTTATGGTACGGGTTTGGGTTACAGTACGGGTTAGGGTTAGGGTGAGGGTTAGGGTTAGGGTTAGAGTACGGTTAGGGTTAGGGTTAAGGTGAGAGTACGGTATAGGGTTAGTGTTAGGGTTATGGTTAGGGTTAGGGTTAGGGTACGATTTAGGGTTAGGGTTAGTGTTAGAGTACGGGGTAGGGTTAGTGTTAGGTTTAGGGTTAGGGTTAATGTACGGGTTAGGCTTTGGTTTAGGTTTAGGGTTAGGATACGGGTTAGGGTTAGGTTTAGGGTACAGGATAGGGTTAGCGTACGGGTTAAGTTTAGTGTTAGGGTTAGGTTTAGGTTACGGGTTAGGGTTAGGGTACAGGTTAGGGTTAGATTTAGGGTGCAGGTTAGGGTTAGTTTTAGTGTAAGGGTTAGGGTTAAGTTTAGGGTCAGGTTTAGGGTTAGGGTTAGTGATAGGGTACGGCTTAGGGTTAGGGTTGCGGTTAGGTCATGGGTTAGTTTTAGGGTTAGGGTACAGTTTAGGGTTATGGTTAAGGTTAGGCTTAGGTTTAGGGTATGGGTTAGGTTTAGGTTACGGTTAAGGGTTATGGTTTGGGTTAGGTTTAGGGTTAAGTTTAGGCTGCGGGTTAGAGTTAGAGTTAGGGTTAGAGTACGGGTTTGGGTTAGTGTTAGGGTACGGGTTAGGTTAACTGTTTGAGTGCGGGTTAGGGAAGGGTTAGGGTTAGGGTTAGGGGTTATGGTTAGAGTTAGGGTTAGGCTACGTGTATGTTTAGGGACGGGTTAGGGTACGGGTTAGGGTTCTTGTTAGGGTTAGTGTACGGGTTAGGGATAGGGTTAGGTTTAGGGTTAGCGTTAGGGTTAGGGTTAGTGTTAGGGTTACGGTATGGGTTAGGGTTAAGATTCCGGTACGGGATAGGGTTAGTGTACATGTTACGTCTAGGTTTAGGGTTAAGTTTAGTGTGCGGTTTAGGGTTAGGGTTAGGGTTAGGGTTAGGGTACGTGTTAGGGTTAGGGTTTGGGTACGGGTAAGGGTTACATTTAAGGTTAGTGTACGGGTTAGGTTTAGGGTAAGGGTTAGTGTTAGGGTACGGGTTAGGGTTACAGAACGGGTTAGGGGTAGGTTTAGGGTTAGGTTTAGGGTTAGAGTACGTGTTAGGGTTAGTGTTAGGGTTAGCGTTAGTGTTACTGTGCAGATAGGGTTAGGGTTAGGGTTAGGGTACAGGTTAGGGTTAAGTTTAGGGTATGGGATAGGGTTAGTGTATGGGATAAGTTTAGGGTTAGGGTTAGGTATAGGGTACGAGTTAGGGTTAGGGTTAGGGTACTGTTTAGGGTTAGGGTTATGTTAGGGCTAGGGTTACAGTACGGGTTAGTGTCAGGGTGAGGGTTAGGGTTACGGTTAGATTACGGTTAGGGTTTGGGTTAGGGTTAGATACGGGTTACGGTTAGTGTTAGGCTTAGGTTTAGGGTTAGGGTTAGGGTTAGGGTTAGGTTTAGGTTTAGAGTACGCAGTACGGTTAGTGTTAGGTTTAGGGTTAGGGTTAATGTACGGGTTTGGCTTAGGTTTAGGTTTAGGGTTAGGATAAGGGTTAGGGTTAGGTTTAGGGTACGGGATCGGGATAGCGTATGGGTTAAGTTTAGGGTTAGGGTTAGGTTTAGGTTACGAGTTGTGGTTAGGGTACGGGTTAGGGTTAGGTTTAGGGTGCGTGTTATTGTTAGGGTTAGGGTTAGTGTAAGGGTAAGGGTTAGGTTTAAGGTCAGGGTTAGGGTTAGGTTTAGTGTCAGGGTACGGTTTAGGGTTAGGGTTGGGGTTAGGGTACGGGTTATTTTAGGGTTTGGGTACGGGTTAGGGTTATGGTTAAGTTTAGGGTTAGGGTTAGGGTATGGATTAGGGTTAGGTTACGGTTAAGGGTTATGGTTTGTGTTTGGGTTAGGGTTAAGTTTAGGGTGAGGGTTAGGGTTAGGGTTAGGGTTAGAGTACGGGTTTGGGTTACTGTTAGGGTATGGGTTAGTTTTACCATTTGGGTACGGGTTAGGGTAAGGGTTAGGTTTAGGGTTAGGGGTTAGGGGTAGGGTTAGGGTTAGGCTACGGGAAGAGTTAGGGTATGGGTTAGGGTTAGGGTTAGGGTTCGGTTTAGGGTTAGTGTACGTGTTAGGGTTAGGGTTAGGATTAGGATTAGGGTACGGTTTAGGGTTTCGTTTAGGGTCAGGGTTAGCGTTAGGGATAGGGTGATGGTACGGGTTAGGGTTAGGGTTGTGTTTAGGGTATGGGTTAGTTTTAGGGTTAGGTTACGTGTCAGGGTTAAGGTTAAAGTTAGGGTTAGGGTTAGGGTATGGGTGAGTGTTAGGGTATGGATTAGCGTTAAGGATAGGGTTCGGGTTAGGGTTATTGTACGGGTTAGGGTTAGGGTTAGGTTTAGGGTTAGGATTAGGGTTAGGGATAGGGTTATGGTACGTGTTAGGGTTAGGTTTGGGGTCAGGATGGGGTTAGTTTTAGGGTTAGGGTACGGGTTAGGGTTACAGTTAAGGTTAGGGTTAGTGTAGGGTATGGGTTAGGGTTAGGGTACGGGTAAGGGTTATGGTTAGGGTTAGGGTTACTTTTAGGTTTAGGGTGCGGGTTAGGCTTAGGGTTAGGGTTAGGGTTAGCGCTAGGGTATGGGTTAGGGTTAATGTTAGGTTCTGTGTATGGGTTAGGGTTAGGGTTAGGGTACGGGATAGGGTTGGCTACGGGTTAGGTCAAGGGTTAGGGTTAGTTTTAGGGTATGGTTTATGGTTAGGGTTAGGTTTAGTGTTAGGGTTAGGGTATGGGTTAGGTTTAGGGTACGGGTTAGGGTTAGGGTTAAGTTAAGGGTTAGGGTTAGGTTTAGGGAACGAGTTAGGGTTAGGGTTACATTTAGGGTACGGTTTATGGTTAGTGTTAGGGTCAGGGTTATGGTTAGGGTACGAGTTAGGGTTAGGGTTAGGGTACGGGTTAGGGTTAGGGTTATGTTACGGGTTAGGGTTACAGTACGGGTTAGGGTTAGGTTGAGGTTTAGGGTTAGGTTTAGGGTTAAGGTTAGGGTTAGAGTACGGGTTAGTGTTAGTGTTAGTGTTAGGGTTAGGGTTAGTGTACGATTAGGGTTAGGGTTAGGGTTAGGGTACGGGTTAGATTTTGGTTTAGGGTTCGAGATAGTGTTAGTGTACGGGTTAAGTTTAGGTTTAGGGTTAGGTTTAGGTTACGGTTTATGGTTAGGGTATGGGTTAGGGTTACGGTTAAGGTTAGGGTTAGTGTTAGGGTATGGGTTAGGGTTAGGGTACGGGTAAGGTTTATGGTTAGGGTTAGGGTTACATTTAGGTTTAGGGTGCGGGTTAGGCTTAGGGTTAGGTTTAGGTTTAGCGCTAGGGTATGGGTTGGGTTACTGTTAGGGTTTAGGTACGGGTTAGGGTTAGGTTTAGGGTATGAGATAGGGTTGGGTACTGGTTAGGTCAAGGGTTAGGTTTAGTTTTAGGTTACGGGTTAGGGTTAGGGTAAGGTTTAGGGTTAGGGTTAGGGTATGGGTTAGGTTTAGGGTACGGTTTAGGGATAGGTTAAGGTCAGGGTTAGTGTTAGTGTTAGGACATGAGTTAGGGTTAGGGTTAGGTTTAGGGTACGGGTTAGGGTTAGGGTTAGGTTTAGGGCACGGGTTAGGTTTAGGGTACGGGTTAGGGTTAGGGTCAGGTTTAGGGTATGTGTTAGGGTTAGGGCACGGGTTAGGGTTAGGTTACGGGTTAGGGTACGGGTTAGGGTTATTGTTAGGGTACGGGTTAGGGTAGGGTACGGGTTAGCGTTAGGGTACGGTTTAGGGTTAGGGTACGGGTTAGGGTTAGGATACGGGTTAGGGTTAGGGTACGGGTTAGGGTTAGGGTTAGGGTTAGGGTTAGGGTATGGGTTAGGGTTAGTGTTAGGGTTAGGGTTAGGATACGGGTTAGGGTTAGGGTTAGGGTACGGGTTAGGGTTAGTGTATGGGTTAGGATTAGGGTTAGGGTACGGGTTAGGTTTAGGGTTAGGGTACGGGTACGGGTTAGGGTTAGGGTTAGGGTACGGTTTAGGGTCAGGGTTAGGGTATGGGTTAGGTTTAGGGTTAGAGTTAGGGTTAGGGTTAGGGTACGGGTTAGGGTTAGTGTTAGTGTTAGGGTTAGGGTTAGTGTACGATTAGGGTTAGGGTTAGGGTTAGGGTACGGGTTAGATTTTGGTTTAGGGTATGGGATAGTGTTAGTGTACGGGTTAAGTTTAGGTTTAGGGTTAGGTTTAGGTTACGGTTTATGGTTAGGGTACGGGTTAGGGTTACGGTTAAGGTTAGGGTTAGTGTTAGGGTATGGGTTAGGGTTACGGTACGGGTAAGGTTTATGGTTAGGGTTAGGGTTACATTTAGGTTTAGGGTGCGGGTTAGGCTTAGGGTTAGGTTTAGGTTTAGCGCTAGGGTATGGGTTGGGTTACTGTTAGGGTTTAGGTACGGGTTAGGGTTGGGTTTAGGGTATGAGATAGGGTTGGGTACTGGTTAGGTCAAGGGTTAGGTTTAGTTTTAGTTTACGGGTTAGGGTTAGGGTAAGGTTTAGGGTTAGGGTTAGGGTATGGGTTAGGTTTAGGGTACGGTTTAGGGTTAGGCTACGGGAAGGGTTAGGGTACGGGTTAGGGTTAGGGTTGGAGTTAGGGTTAGGGTTAGAGTACGGGTTAGGGTTAGTGTTAGGTTTAGGGCACGGGTTAGGTTTAGGGTACGGGTTAGGGTTAGGGTCAGGTTTAGGGTATGGGTTAGGGTTAGGGCACGGGTTAGGGTTAGGTTACGGGTTAGGGTACGGGTTAGGGTTATAGTTAGGGTACGAGTTAGGTTAGGGTACGGGTTAGGGTTAGGGTACGGTTTAGGGTTAGGGTACGGGTTAGGGTTAGGGTTAGGATACGGGTTAGGGATAGGGTACGGGTTAGGGTTAGGGTTAGGGTTAGGGTACGGGTTAGGGTTAGTGTTAGGGTTAGGGTTAGGATACGGGTTAGGGTTAGGGTTAGGGTACGGGTTAGGGTTAGTGTATGGTTTAGGATTAGGGTTAGGGTACGGGTTAGGTTTAGGGTTAGGGTACGGGTACGGGTTAGGGTAAGGGTTAGGGTACGGTTTAGGGTCAGGGTTAGGGTACGGGTTAGGGTTAGGGTTAGAGTTAGGGTTAAGGTTAGGGTACGGGTTAGGGTTAGTGTTAGGGTACGGGTTAGGGTTAGGGTACAGGTTAGGGTTAGGGTTAGGTTTAGGGAAAGGGTTAGGTTTAGGGTTAGGGTACGGTTTAGGGTTAGGGTTAGTGTTACGGTTAGAGTACGGTTAGGGTTAGGGTTAGGGTTAGAGTACGGGTTAGGGTTAGTGTTAGGTTTAGGGAAAGGGTTAGGTTTAGGGTTAGGGTACGGGTTAGGGTTAGGGTTAGTGTTACGGTTAGAGTACGGTTAGGGTTAGGGTTAGGGTTAGAGTACGGGTTAGGGTTATCTTACGGTTAAGGCTTATGGTTTTGGTTAGGGTTAGGGTTAAGTTTAGGGTGCGGCTTAGGGTTAGGTTTAGGGTTAGGGTTAGGGTTAGAGTACGGGTGTGGGTTAGTTTTAGAGTACGGGTTAGGTTTACCGTTTGGGTACGGTTTAGCGTAAGGGTTAGCGGATAGGGTTAGAGTTAGGGTTAGGCTACGGGTAGGGTTAGGGTACGGGTTAGGTTACGCTTAGGTTTCGAGTAGGGTTAGGGTACGGGTTAGGGTTAGAGTTACGGTTAGGGTTAGGGTTAGGGTTAGTGTTAGGGTTACGGTACGGGTTAGGGTTAAGGTTAGAGTACGGGATAGGGTTAGTGTACGTGTTAGGTCTAGGATTAGGGTTAGGTATAGTGTGCGGGTTAGGGTTAGAGTTAGGGTGCGTGTTAGGGTTAGGGGTTGGGTACGGGTTAGGGTTACGTTTAGTTTAGGGTACGGGTTAGGTTTAGGGTTAGGGTTAGGGTACATTTTAGGGTTAGGGTACGGGTTAGGGTCAGGGTTAGGCTTAGGTTTAGGGTTTGGGTTAGGGTTAGGGTACGGGTTAGGGTTACTGTACGGGTATGTTTAGGGTGAGTGTTATACTACAGGTTAGGGTTTGAGTTAGGGTTAGGTATAGTGTTAGAGTATGGGTAGGGTTAGTGTTAGGGTTAGGGTTAGTGTTAGGGTACGGGTTAGGGTTAGAGTACGGGTTTGGGTTAGGTTTAGAGTTAGGGTTAGGGTTAGAGTACGGGTTAAGGTTAGTGTTAGTGTTAGGGTTAGATTTAGGGTTAGTGTACGGATAGGGTTAGGGTTAGGGTTAGGTTTAGGGTACGGGTTAGGGTTAGTTTTAGGGTATGGGAAAGGTTAGCGTATGGGTTAAGTTTAGGGTTACGGTTAGATTTAGGTTACGGGTTAGGGTTAGGGTACGGGTTAGGGTTAGGTTTAGGTGCGGGTTAGGGTTAGGGTTAGGGTTAGGGTCAGGGTAAGGGTTAGGGATAGGGTTATGTTACGGGTTAGTGTTAGGGCTGGGGTTAGGGTACAGTTTAGTTTTAGGGTTAGGGTATGGGTCCAGGTTACGGGTAAGGTTAGGGTTATGGTTAGGGTATGGGTTAGTGTTAGGGTACGGTTAAGGGTTATGGTTAGTTTTAGGGTTAGGTTTAGGTTTAGATTGTGGGCTAGGGTTAGGGTTAGGTTTAGGTTTAGGGTTAGGGTATGGGTCAGGCTTAGGGTACGGGTTAGGTTTAGGGTTATGGTCAGGGTTAGGGTTAGGGTTAGGGTTAGGGTACGAGTTAGGGTTAGGGTTAATTTTAGTGTACAAGTTAGCGTTAGGGTTAGTGTATGGGTTAGGTTTAGGGTACGGGTTAGGGTTAGGGTTATGGTCAGGGTTAGGGTTAGGGTTAGGGTTAAGTTTAGTGTACGGGTTAGGGTTAGGGTTAGTGTATGGGTTAGGTTTAGCGTACGGGTTAGGTTTAGGGTTAGGGTCAGGGTAGGGTTAGGGTTTGGGTGAGGGTTGGTTTAGTGTTAGAGTATGGATAGGGTTAGGGTTAGGGTTAGGGTTAGAGTACCAGTTAGGGTTAGTGTTAGTGTTAGGGTTAGGGTTAGGTTTAGGGAACGGGTTAGGGTTAGGTTTAGGGTACGGGATAGGGTTAGTGTACGGGTTAAGTTTAGGGTTAGGGTTAAGTTTAGGGTACGGGTTAGGGTTAGGGTACGGGTTAGGGTTAGGTTTTGGGGCGGGGTTAGTGTTAGGGATGGGGTTATGGTACGGGTTAGGGTACGGATTAGGGTTATGGTTAAGGTTAGGGTTACTGTTAGGGTATGGGTTAGGGTTAGGTTACGGGTAAGTGTTATGGCTCTGGTTAGGGTTAGGTTTAGGTTTAGGGTGCGGTTTAGGCTTAGGGTTAGCGTTAGGGTTAGGTTAGGATATCGGTTAAGGTTAGATTACGGTTAAGGGTTATGGTTTGGGTTAGGGTTAGTGTTAAGTTTAGGGTGCGGGTTAGGGTTAGGGTCAGGGTTAGGGTAGGTGTAGGGTACGGGTTTGGGTTAGTGTTAGGGTACGTGTTAGGTTTACCGTTTGGGTACGGGTTAGGGTAAGGGTTAGGGTTAGGTTTAGGGGTTAGGGTTAGAGTTATGGTTAGGCTACGGGTAGCGTTTGGGTACGGGTTAGGGTTAGGGTTCAGGATAGGGTTAGTGTACGGGTTAGGGTTAGGGTTAGGGTTAGTGTTATGGTTACGGTACGGGTTAGTGTTAAGGTTGGCTTATGGGATAGGGTTAGTGTACGTGTTAGGTCTAGGGTTAGAATTAGGTTTTGGTGTGGGTTAGGGTTAGGGTTAGGGTTAATGTACGGGTTAGGGTTAGTGTAAGGGTTAGGGTTAGGTTTAGGGTCAGGTTAAGTGTTAGGGTTAGTGTTAGGTTACGGGTTAGGGTTAGGGTTGGGGTTAGGGGACGGGATATTTTTAGTGTAAGGGTACGGGTTAGGGTTAGAGTACGGGTTAGGGTTAGTGTTATGGTATGGTTTAGGTTTACCATTTGTGTACGGTTTAGGGTAAGGGTTAGGGTTAGTGTTAGGGTATGGGTTAGGGTTAGGGTTAGGGTTAGTGTTCGGGTTAGGGTTAGTGTACGCGTTAGGGTGAGGGTTAGGGTTAGGTTTAGGGTTAGGATTAGTGTTAGCGTTATGGTACAGGTTAGGGTTAAGGTTACAGTACGGGATAGGGTTAGTGTACGTGTTATCTCTAGGGTTAGGGTTAGGTTTAGTGTGTGGGTTAGGGTACGGGTTAGGGTTAGGTTTAGTTCTCGAATTAGGGTTAGGGTTAGGGTTAGTGTACGGGTTAGGGTTAGGTTTAGGGTCAGGGTTATGGTTATGGTTAGTGTTAGGGTATGAGTTAAGGTTAGGGTTGGGGTTAGGGTACGGGTTAGTTTTAGGGTTAGGGTACGGGTTAGGGTTATGGTTAAAGTTAGGGTTAGGGTTAGGGTGTGGGTTAGGGTTAGGGT
>JAVLSZ010000087.1:1022500-1150000 GCA_032313775.1 Urocyon cinereoargenteus
GGTTAGGGTTAGTGTTCGGGTTCGGGTTAGGTTTAGGGTTCGGGTTAGGTTTCGGAATAGGGTTAGGGTTAGGGTTCGGGTTAGGGTTCGGGTTAGGGTTCGGGTTCAGGTTCGGGTTAGGGTTAGGGTTAGGGTTAGTGTTCAGCTTCGGGTTAGGGTTAGGGTTAGGGTTCGGGTTAGGGTTTGTGTTAGGGTTAGGTTTAGGGGTAGGGTTCGGGTTAGGGTTTGGGTTAGGGTTAGGGTTAGGTTTCGGGTTAGGGTTCGAGTTAGGGTTAGGGTTAGGTTTAGGGTTAGGGTTCGGGTTAGGGTTAAGTTTCGGGTTAGGGTTAGGGTTAGGGTTAGGGTTCGGGTTAGAGTTAGGGGTAGGGTTCGGGTTAGGGTTCGGGTTAGGGTTAGGGTTCGGGTTAGGGTTCGGGTTAGGGTTAGGGTTAGGGTTAGGGTTCGGGTTAGGGTTAGGGTTAGGGTTAGGTTTAGGGTTCAGGTTCGGGTTAGGGTTAGGGTTAGGGTTCGGGTTAGGGTTCGGGTTAGGGTTCAGGTTAGGGTTAGAGTTTGGGTTAGGGTTAGGGTTCGGGTTAGGGTTAGGGTTCCGGATAGGGTTATTGTTAGGGTTCAGGTTCAGGTTAGGGTCAGGGTTCGGGTTAGTGTTAGGGTTCGGGTTAGGGTTAGGGTTTGGGTTAGGGTTAGGGTTCGGGTTAGGGTTAGGGTTCGGGTTCGGGTTAGGGTTCGGGTTAGGGTTAGGGTTAGTGTTAGTGTTAGGGTTAGGGTTAAGGTTAGGGTTCGCGTTAGGGTTCGGGATAGGTGTCGGGTTAGGGTTAGGGTTAGGGTTCGGGTTAGGGTTAGGGTTAGGTTTAGGGTTCGTGTTAGTGTTAGGGTTCGGGTTAGGGTTAGGGTTAGGGTTCGGGTTAGGGTTAGGATTCGGGTAAGGGGTTAGGGTTCGGGTTCGTGTTAGGGTTAGGGTTAGGATTAGGGTTTCGGTTAGGGTTAGGGTTAGGAATCGGTTTCGGGTTAGGGTTAGCGTTAGGGTTAGGGTTCAGGTTAGGGTTAGGGTTATTGTTCGGGTTAGGGTTCGGGTTAGGCTTAGGGTTACGGTTAGGGTTAGGGTTAGCGTTAGGTTTCGGGTTAGGGTTAGGTTTAGGGTTAGGGTTCGGGTTAGGGTTAGACTTCGGGTTAGGATTAGGGTTAGGGTTCGGGTTCGGGTTAGGGTTAGGGTTCGGGTTATGGATCGGGTTAGGGTTCGGGTTAGGGTTCGGTTTAGGGTTATGGTTCGGGTTAGGGTTCGGGCTAGGGTTCGGGTAAGGGTTGGGGTTAGGGTTAGGGTTAGGGTTAGGGTTCGGCTTAGGGTTAAGGTTAGGGTTAGTGTTCGGGTTCGGGTTAGGTTTAGGGTTCGGGTTAGGTTTCGGAATAGGGTTAGGGTTAGGGTTCGGGTTAGGGTTCGGGTTAGGGTTCGGGTTCAGGTTCGGGTTAGGGTTAGGGTTAGGGTTAGTGTTCGGCTTCGGGTTAGGGTTAGGGTTAGGGTTCGGGTTAGGGTTTGTGTTAGGGTTAGGTTTAGGGGTAGGGTTCGGGTTAGGGTTTGGGTTAGGGTTAGGGTTAGGTTTCGGGTTAGGGTTCGAGTTAGGGTTAGGGTTAGGTTTAGGGTTAGGGTTCGGGTTAGGGTTAAGTTTCGGGTTAGGGTTAGGGTTAGGGTTAGGGTTCGGGTTAGAGTTAGGGGTAGGGTTCGGGTTAGGGTTCGGGTTAGGGTTAGGGTTCGGGTTAGGGTTCGGGTTAGGGTTAGGGTTAGGGTTAGGTTTAGGGTTCAGGTTCGGGTTAGGGTTAGGGTTAGGGTTCGGGTTAGGGTTAGGGTTCGGGTTAGGGTTCGGGTTAGGGTTCAGGTTAGGGTTAGGGTTTGGGTTAGGGTTAGGGTTCGGGTTAGGGTTAGGGTTCCGGATAGGGTTATTGTTAGGGTTCAGGTTCAGGTTAGGGTCAGGGTTCGGGTTAGTGTTAGGGTTCGGGTTAGGGTTAGGGTTTGGGTTAGGGTTAGGGTTCGGGTTAGGGTTAGGGTTCGGGTTCGGGTTAGGGTTCGGGTTAGGGTTAGGGTTAGTGTTAGTGTTAGGGTTAGGGTTAAGGTTAGGGTTCGCGTTAGGGTTCGGGATAGGTGTCGGGTTAGGGTTAGGGTTAGGGTTCGGGTTAGGGTTAGGGTTAGGTTTAGGGTTCGTGTTAGTGTTAGGGTTCGGGTTAGGGTTAGGGTTAGGGTACGGGTTAGGGTAAGAGTTAGGTTTAGGGTTAGAGTACGGGGTAGGGTTAGTGTTAGGGTTAGGGTTAGGGTTAATGTACAGGTTAGGCTTAGGGTTAGGTTTAGGGTTAGGTTACAGGTTAGGGTTAGTTTTAGGGTACAGGATAGGGTTAGCGTACGGGTTAAGTTTTGGGTTAGGGTTGGGTTTAGGTTACGTGTTAGGGTTAGGTTTTGGTGTGGGATAGGTTTAGGGTTAGGGTTAGGTTTAGGTTACGGGTTAGGGTTAGGTTTGGGGTTAGGGTACGGGTTAATTTTAGGGTTAGGGTATGGGTGAGGTTTACGGTTCAGTTTAGGGTTTGGTTTAGCGTATGGGTTAGGGTTAGGGTACGGGTAAGTGTTATGGCTAGGGTTCGGGTTAGGTTTAGGTTTAGGGGGCGGGTTAGGGTTAGGGTTAGAGTTAGCGCTTGGGTATGGATTAGGGTTACTGTTAGGTTTTGGGTAAGGGTTAGGGTTAGGGTTAGGTTACGGGATAGGGTTGGGTACGTGTTAGGTCAAGGGTTAGGGTTAGGTTTAGGGAACGGGTTAGGGTTAGGGTTAGGGTCAGGGTTAGAGTTAGGGTTAGGGTTAGGGTACGGGTTAGGGTTAGGTTTAGGGTACAGTTCGGGTTAGGGTTAGGGTTAGGGTACAGGTTAGGTTTAGGGTACGGGTTAGGGTTAGGTTAGGGTCAGGGTTAGGTTTAGGGTTAGGGTACGAATTAGGGTTAGGGTTAGGGTAAGGGTTAGGTTTAGGGTTATGGTACGGGTTTGGGTTACAGTACGGGTTAGGGTTAAGTTTCGAGTTAGGGTTAGTGTACGGGTTAGGGTTAGGGTTAGTGTTAGGGTTATGGTACGGGTTTGGATTAAGGCTGGGGTACGGGATAGGGTTAGTGTACGTGTTAGTTCTAGGGTTAGGGTTAGGTTTAGTGGGCGGGTTAGGGTTAGGGTTATGGTTAGGGTATGTGTTTTAGGTATAGGGTTTGGGTACGGGTTAGCGTTACGTTTAGGGTTAGGGTACGGTTTAGGTTTAGGGTTAGGTTTAGGGTACTGTTTAGGGTTAGGTTACGGGTTAGGGTTAGGTTTAGGGTCAGGGTTATGGTTAGGTTTAGGTTTAGGGTTAGTGTTAGGGTACAGGTTAGGGTTATTGTACGGCTTAGGGTTAGGTTTAGGGTTAGGGTTACGTTTAGGGTTAGGGTACGGATTAGGGTTAGGGTACGGGTTAGGGTTAGGGTTAGGGTCAGGGTTAGGATTAGGGTTAGGTTACGGGTTAGGGTTAGGGTTAGGTTTAGGGTACGGGTTAAGGTTAGGGTAAGGGTTAGGGTACGGGTTAGGTTTAGGGCATGGGTTAGGTTTAGGGTAAGGGTTAGTTTTAGGGTTATGGTAGGGTATAGGGTTACAGTACGGGTTAGGGTTAAGGTGAGGGTTAGTGTTAGGGTTAGAGTATGGTTAGGGTTAGGGTTAGGGTTAATGTACGGGTTAGGCTTAGGGTTAGGTTTAGGGTTAGGATATGGTTTAGGGTTAGGTTTAGGGTACGGGATAGGGTTAGCGTACGGGTTAAGTTTAGGGTTACGGTTAGGTTTAGGTTATGGGTTAGGGTTAGGGTACGGGTTAGGGTTAGGTTTAGGGTGCGGGTTAGGGTTAGGGTCAGGGTTAGTCTAAGGGTTAGGGTTAGGTTTAGGGTCAGGTTTAGGGTTAGGGTTAGTGTTAGGGTACGTATTAAGGTTAGGGTGGGTGTGAGGGTACGGGTTAGTTTTAGAGTTAGGGTATGGGTTAGGGTTATGGTTAAGTTTAGGGTTATGTTTAGGGTATGGGTTAGGGTTAGGTTACGTTTAAGGTTTATGGTTTGGGTTAGGGTTGGGTTAAGTTTAGGGTGAGGGTTAGGGTTAAGGTTAGGGTTAGAGTACGGTTTTGGTTTATGTTAGGGTACGGGTTAGGTTTACCGCCAGGGTACGGGTTAGGGTAAGGGTTAGGGTTAGTGTTAGGGTTAGGGGTTATATTTAGGGTTAGGGTTAGGCTACAGGTAGGGTTAGGGTATGGGTTAGGGTTAGGGCTAGAGTTCGGGTTAGGGTTAGCGCTAGGGAATGGTTTAGGGTAATTGTTAGGGTTTGGGAATGGGTTAGGGTGAGGGTTAGTTTATGGGATAGGGTTGCGGAGGGGTTAGGTCAAGGGTGAGGGTTAGGGTTAGGGTACGGGTTAGGGTTAGGGTTTGGATTAAGGTTAGGTTTAGTGTATGCGTTAGGCTTAGGGTACGAGTTAGGGTTAGGGTTAACGTCAGTGTTAGGGTTAGGGTTAGCGTTAGTGTAAAGTTTAGGGTTAGGTTTAGGCTACGGGTTAGGGTTAGGGTTACGGTTAGAGTACGGGTTAGGTTTAGGGTACGGGTTAGGGTTAGGTTTAGGGTCAGGGTTAGGGTTAGGGTAAGAGTTAGGGTTAGGGTATTGGTACGGGTTAGGGTTACAGTACGGGTTAAGGTTAGGGTGGGGGTTAGGGTTAGGTTTGAGTACGGTTAGGGTTAGGGTTAGGGTTAGATTACGGGGTAGGGTTAGTGTTAGGGTTAGGGTTAGGGTTATGTTTAGGGTTAGGGTACGGGTTAGGGTTAGGGTTAGGGTTAGGATTAGGGTTAGAGTACGGGGTAGGGTTAGTGTTAGGGTAAGGGTTAGGTTTAATGTACGGGTTAGGCTTAGGGTTAGGTTTAGGGTTGCGATACGGTTTAGGGTTAGGTTTAGGGTACGGGATAGGGTTAGCGTACGGGTTAAGTTTGGGTTAGGGTTAGGTTTAGGTCATGGGTTAGGGTTAGGGTATGGGTTAGGGTTAGGTTTAGGTCGCGGGTTAGGTTTAGGGTTAGGTTTAGTGTAAGTGATAAGGTTAGGTTTAGGGTCTGTGTTAGGGTTAGGGTTAGTGTTAGGGTACGGGTTAGGTTTAGGGTTGGGTTCAGGGTACGGGTTAGTTTTAGGGTTAGGATACGGGTTAGCGTTATGGTTAAGGTTAGGTTTAGGGTTAAGGTATGGGTTTGGGTTAGGTTACGGTTAAGAGTTATGGTTTGGGTTAAGGTTAAGTTTAGGGTGCTGGTTAGGGTTAGGGTAGGGTTAGGGTTAGAGTACGGGCTTGGGTTAGTGTTAGGCTATGGGTTAGGTTTACCGTTTGGGTACGGCTTAGGGTAAGGGTTAGGGTTAGGGTTAGGGGTTAGGGTTAGAGTTACAGTTAGGCTATGGTTAGGGCAGGGTACGGGTTAGGGTTAGGTTTAGGGTTCAGGTTAGGGTTAGTGTACGGCTTAGGGTTAGGGTTAGGGTTAGTGTTAGGGTTATGGTACGGGTTAGGGTTAAGGTTAGGTTACGGGATAGGGTTAGTGTACGTGTTAGGTCTAGTGTTAGGGTTAGTTTTCGTGTACGGGTTAGGGTTAGCGTTAGGGATAGAGTATGTGTTAGGGTTAGGGTTTGGGTACGTGTTAGGCTTATGTTTAGGGTTACGGTACTGGTTAGGTTTAAGGCACGGGTTAGGATTAGGTTTAGGGTCCGGGTTAGGTTTAGGGTTAGGGTACGAGTTAGGGTTAGGGTTAGGGTACTGGTTAGGGTTAGGGTTATGGTATGGGTTAGGATTACAGTATGGTTTAGGTTTAGGGTGAGGGTTAGAGTTAGGGTTAGAGTAGGGTTATGGTTAGGGTTACGGTTAGGTTTAGAGTATGGGTTAGGGTTAGTTTTAGGGTTAGTGTTAGGTTTAGGGTTAGGGTACGGGTTAGGTTAGTGATAGTGTTAGAGTACGGGGTAGGGTTAGTGTTAGTGTTAGGGTTAGGGTTAATGTACGGGTTAGCCCTAGGGTTAGTTTTCGGTTTAGGATACAGTTTAGGGTTAGGTTTAGAGTACGGGATAGGGTTTGCGTACAGTTTAAGTTTAGGGTTAGGATTAGGTTTAGGTTACGGTTTAGGGTTAGGGTATGGGTTAGGGTTAGGTTTAGGGTGCGAGTTAGGGTTACGGTTAGTGTAAGGGTTAGCGTTAGGTTTAGGGTCAAGGTTAGGGTTAGGGTTAGGGTTAGTGTTAGGGTACGGGTTAGGGTTAGGGTTGCGGTTAGGTTATGGGTTAGTTTTAGGGTTAGGGTACAGGTTACGTTATGTTTAAGGTTATGGTTAAGGTTAGGGTATGGGTTAGGGTTAGGTTACAGTTAAGGGTTATGGATTGGGTTAGGGTTAGGGTTAAGTTTCGGGTGCGTGTTAGGGTTAGGGTTAGGGTTAGAGTACGGGTTTGGGTTAGTGTTAGGGTAAGGGTTAGGTTTACCATTTGGGTACGGGTTAGGGTAAGGGTTAGGGTTAGGGTTAGGGGTTAGGGTTAGAGTTAGGGTTAGGCTACAGGGACGGTTAGGGTACGGGTTAAGGTTAGGGTTAGGTTAGGGTTAGGGTTAGTGTTAGGTTTACGGTACAGGTTAGGTTTAAGGTTCCGGTACGGGATAGGTTTAGTGTACGTGTTAGGTCTAGGGTTAGGGTTAGGTTTAGTGTGCGGGTTTGGGTTAGGGTTAGGGACAGGGTTAGGTTTAGTGTGCGTGTTAGGTTTAGTGGTTGGGTCCCAGTTAGTGTTACGTTTAGGGTTAGGGTACGGGTTAGGTTTAGGGTTAGGGTAAGGGTTAGTGTTAGAGTGCGCGTTGGGGTTAGAGTACGGGTTAGGGTTACGTTTAGGGTTAGGGTTAGGGTTAGAGTACAAGTTAGGATTAGTGTTAAGGTTAGGGTAGGGTTAGGATTAGAATATGGGAAAGGGTTAGTGTTAGGGTTAGGGTTAAGGTTAGTGTACGGATAGGGTTAGGGTTAGGGTTAGGTTAATGTACAGGTTAGGGTTAGGTTTCGGGTTTGGGATAGGGTTAGTGTACGGGATAAGTTTAGGGTTAGGTTTCGGTTTAGGTTACGGGTTAGGGTTAGGGTACGGGTTAGGGTACGGTTTAGGTGCAGGTTAGGGTTAGGGTATGGGTTAGGGTTAGGGTACGGGTAAGGGTTATGGTTAGGATTAGGTTTAGTTTTAGGGTGCAGGTTAGGCTTAGGGTTAGGTTTACGGTTAGCGCTAGGGTATGGGTTAGGGTTACTCTTAGTGTTTGGGTACGGGTTAGGGTTATGGTCAGGGTTGGGGTTAGGGTTAGGGTACGAGTTAGGGTTAAGTTTAGGGTACGGGTTTGGGTTAGGGTAAGCATTATTAGTTTTAGGGTACGAGTTAGGGTTAGGGGTAAGGTACGGTTAAGGGTTATGGTTATGGTTAGGGTTAGGGTTAAGTTTAGGGTGCAGTTTAGTGTTAGGGTTAGGGTTAGGGTGAGGGTTAGAGTACGGGTTTGGGTTAGTGTTAGGGTACGGGTTAGGTTTACCGTTTGGGTACGGTTTTGGGTAAGGGTTAGGGTTAGGGTTAGGTTTAGGGGTTAGGGTTAGTTTAGGGTTATGTTACGGGTTAGGGTTACAGTACGGTTTAGTGTTAGGGTAGGGTTAGGGTTAGGGTTAGAGTACGGTTAGGGTTAGGGTTAGGGTTAGAGTACGGGTTAGGGTTAGTGTTAGGGTTAGGGAAAGAGTTAGGGTTAGGGTACGGGTTAGGGTTAGGGTTAGGGTTTGGGTTAGAGTTCGGGATAGGGTTAGTGTTAGGTTTAGGGTTAGGGTTAATGTACGGGTTAGGCTTTGGGTTAGGTTTAGGGTTAGGATACGGGTTAGGGTTAGGTTTACTGTACGGGATAGGTTTAGCGTACGGGTTAAGTTTAGGGTTAGGGTTAGTTTTAGGTTACGTGTTAGGGTTAGGGTACGGTTTAGGGTTAGGTTTAGGGTGCGGGTTAGGGTTAGGGTTAGGATTAGTGTAAGGGTTAGGGTTAGGGTAAGTTTTAGGGTTGGGATTAGGGTTAGGTTTGGGGTATGGGTTAAGCTTAGGGTACAGGTTAGTGTTAGGGTTAGGTTCAGGGTTAGGGTTAGGTTTAGGGTACGAGTTAGCTTTAGGGTTAGATTTAGGGTATGGGTTAGGGTTAGGGTTAGGGTACAGGTTAGATTTAGGCTACGGGTTAGGTTTAGGGTTAGGGTCAGTGGTAGGTTTAGGGTTAGGTAACGAGTTAGGTTTAGGGTTAGGGTACGGTTAGGGTTATGGTTATGGTATGGGTTAGCGTTGCAGTACGTTTTAGAGTTAGGGTTAGGGTTAGGGTTAGGTTTAGAGCACGGGTTAGCATTAGTGTTAGGGTTAGGGTTAAGGTTAGGGTTAGGGTATGGGTTAGGGTTAGGGTTAGGGTTAGAATACGGGGTAGGGTTAGTGTTAAGGTTAGGGTTAGGGTTAATGTACGGGTTAGGCTTGGTTTTAGGTTTAGGGTTAGATTACGGGTTCAGGTTATGTTTAGGGTACGGGATAGGGTTAGCATACGGGTTAAGTTTAGGGTTAGGGTTAGGTTTAGGTTACAGGTTGGGTTAGGGTACGGGTTAGGGTTAGGTTTAGGTGCGGGTTAGGGTTAGGGTACGGGTTAGGGTTAGGTTTAGGTTACGGGTTAGGGTTAGTGTTCGGGTTAGGGTTAGTTTTAGGGTGCGGGTTAGGATTAGGTTTAGGATTAGTTTAAGGGTTAGGGTTTGGTTTTGGGCCAGGGTTAGGGTTAGGGTTACTGTTAGGTTACGGGTTAGGGTTAGGGTTGGGGTTAGGGTACGGGTTAGGTTTAGGGTTAGGGTACGGGTTAGGGTTACGGTTAAAGTTAGGGTTAGGTTTAGGGTGTGGGTTATGGTTAGGGTACGGTTAAGTGTTATGGTTAGGGTTAGGGTTACAGTTAGGGTTAAGTTTAGGGTGCCGTTTAGGGTTAGGTTTAGGGTTAGGGTTAGGGTTAGAGTACGGGTTTGGGTTAGTGTTAGGGTACGGTGTGGTTTACCGTTTGGGTACATGTTAGGGTAAGGGTTAGGGTTAGGTTTAGGGTTAGGGGTTAGGGTTAGATTTAGGGTTAGACTACAGGTAGGGTTAAGGTACGGGTTAGGGTTAGGGTTAGGGTTAGGGTTCGGGTTAGGGTTAGTGTACGGTTTAGGGTTAGGTTTGGGGTTCGGGTTAGTGTTAGGGTTACGGTACGGGTTAGACTTAAGATTGGGTTACGGGATAGGGTTAGTGTACGTGTTAGGTCTAGGGTTAGCGTTAGGTTTAGTGTGAAGTTTAGGGTTAGGGTATGTGTTAGGGTAAGGGTTTGGGTACGGGTTAGCGTTACTTTTAGGGTTAGGGTACGGGTTAGGTTTAGGATAATGGGTTAGGGTATGGTTTAGGGTTAGGGTACGGGTTAGTATTAGGGTTAGGTTCAGGGTTAGGGTTAGGTTTACGGTTAGGGTTAGGGGTAGGGTACGGGATAGCGCTACTGTACGGTTTAGTGTTAGGGTTACAGCTAGGGTTAGGGTTAGGGTTATAATACGGGTTAGGGTTAGAATTAGGGTTAGGTTTAGGTTTAGAGTAAGGGTTAGGGTTAGTTTTAGGGTTAGGGTTAGTGTTAGGGTACGGGTTAGGGTTAGAGTACGGGTTAGGTTTAGGGTTAGGGTTATGGTTAGAGTACGGGTTAGCATTAGCGTTAGTGTTAGGGTTAGGTTTAGTGTTAGTGTACGGATAGGGTTAGGGTTAGGGTTAGGGTTAGCATTAGGGTACGGGTTAGGGTTCGGAATAGGGTTTGCGTACGGGTTAAGTTTAGGGTTATGGTTAGGTTTAGGTTTAGGGTGCGTGTTAGGGTTAGGGTAGGGTTTAGGGTTAGCGTTGGGTATGGGTTAGGGTTACTGTTAGGTTATGGTTAGGTTTATGTTACAGGATAGGGTTGGGTTCGGGTTAGGTCAAGGTTTAGGGTAGGTTTAGGGTACGGTTTAGGTTTAGGGTTAGATTTAGTGTTAGGATTATGGTATGGGTTAGGTTTAGGGTACAGGCCATGGTTAGGGTTAGGGTCAGGGTTAGGGTCCGAGTTAGGTATAGGGTTAGGTTTAGGGTACGGGTTAGGTTTAGGGTTAGGTTACGGGTTAGGTTTAAGGTACGGGTTAGGATTAGGGTTAGGGTCAGGGTTAGGTTTAGGGTTAGGGTACGAGTTAGGTTTAGGGTTAGGCTATGGTTTAGGGTTAGTTTTAGGGTCATGGTTAGCGTTAGGGATAGGTTTAGGGTAAGGGTTAGGGTTAGGGTTGGGGTTAGGGTCCGGGTGAGATTTAGGGTTAGGGTACGGATCAGGGTTACGCTTAAGGTTAGGGTTCGGTTTAGGGTTATGGTACGGGTTAGTGTTCCAATACGGGTTAGTGTTAGGGTGAGGGTTAGGGTTAGGGTTAGAGTACGGTTAGGGTTAGGGTTAGGGATAGGGTTAGAGTACGGGTTAGGTTTAGAGTTAGGGTTAGGGTTAGGGTTAAGGTTAGGGTACGGGTTAGGGTTAGATTTAGGGTTAGGGTTGGTGTTAGGGTACGGGTTAATTTTAGGGTTAGGGTACGGGTAGGGTTACGGTTAAGTTTAGGGTTAGGGTTAGGGCATGGGTTAGGGTTTGGGTACGGGTAAGGGTTAAGGTTAGGGTTAGGGTTAGGTTTAGGTTTAGGGTGGGGGTTAGTATTACAGTTAGGGTTAAGGTTAGGGTTAGCGCTAGGGTATGGGTTAGGTTTACTCTTAGGGTTTGGGGACCGGTTAGGGTTGGTGTTAAGGTACGGGATAGGGTTGGGTACGGGTTAGGGCAAGGGTTAGGGTTAGGTTTAGGGTACGGAACAGGGTTAGGGTTAAGTTTAGGGTTAGGGTTAGGGTATGGGTTAGGTTTAGGGTACGGGTTAGGGTTAGGGTTAAGGTCAGGGTTAGGGTTAGTGTTAGGGTATGAGTTAGGGTTAGGGTTAGGTTTAGGGTACGGGTTAGGGTTATGGTTAGGGTTGGGGTTAGGTTTAGAGTACAGTGTAGGGTTAGTGTTAGGGTTAGGTTTAGGGTTAGTGTACGCTTTAGGGTTAGAGTTAGGGTTAGGGTTGGATTACGGGTAGGGTTAGGGTTAGGGTTTGAGTATGGATAGGGTTAGGGTTAGGTTTAGGGTTAGGGTACGGTTTAGGATTAGGGTACGGGTTAGGGTTAGGGTCAGTGTTAGGGTTAGGGTACGAGTTAGGGTTAGGTTTAGGGTACCGTTAAGGGTTAGGGTTAGGGTTAGGGTTAAGTTTAGGGTGCCGTTTAGGGTTAGGGTTAGGGTTAGTGTTAGTGTTAGGGTTAGAGTACCGGTTTGGGTTAGTGTTAGGGTACGGGTTAAGTTTACCGTTTGGGTACGGGTTAGGGTAAGAGTTAGGGTAAGGGTTAGTTTTAGGGGTTAGGGTTAGGTACGGGGAGGGTTAGGGTACGGGTTAGGTTAGGTTTAGGGTTAGTGTTAGGGTTACGGTACAGGTTAGGTTTAACGTCCCGGTATGGGATAGGTTTAGTGTACGTGTTATGTCTAGGGTGAGTGTTAGGTTTAGTGTGCGGGTGAGGGTTAAGGTTAGGGATAGTGTTAGGGTTAGTGTATGTGTTAGGTTTAGTGTTTGGGTACCAGTTAGGTTTACGTTTAGGGTTAGGGTACGGGTTAGGTTTACGGTTAGGGTACGGTTAGTGTTAGGGTGCGGGTTAGGGTTAGAGTACGTGTTAGGGTTAAGTTTAGTTTTAGGGTTAGGGTTAGAGTATGGGTTAGGGTTAGTGTTAGGGTTAGGGTTAGGGTTAGTGTACGGATAGCGTTAGGGTTAGGGTTAGGGTTAGGGTACGTGTTAGGGTTAGGTTTTGGGTACGGGATAGGGTTAGTGTACGGGTTAAGTTTAGGGTTAGGGTTAGGTTTAGGTTACGGGTTAGGGTTAGGGTACGGGTTAGGGTTAGGTTTAGTTGCGGGTTAGGGTTAGGGTACGGTTTAGGGTTAGGTTTAGGGTCAGGGTTAGGGTTAGGGATAGGGTTATGGTACGGGTTAGGGTTAGGGTTGGTGTTAGGGTATGGGATAGTTTTAGGGTTAGGGAAGTGTTAGGGTTACTGTTAATGTTAGGGTTAGTGTTAGGGTATGGGTTAGGGTTAGGGGACGGGTAAGGGTTATGGTTAGGTTTAGGGTTAGGTATAGGTTTAGGGTGAGGGTTAGGCTTAGGGTTAGGGCTGGGTTAGTGCTAGGGTATGGGTTAGGGTTACTGTTAGGGTTTGAGTACGGGTTAGGGTTAGGTTTAGGGTACAGGATAGGGTTGGGTACGGGTTAGGTCAAGGGTTAGGGTGAGGTTTAGTGTATGGGTTAGGGTTAGGGTTAGGTTTAGGTTTAGGGTTAGTGTTAGGGTGTGGTTTAGATTTAGGGTACGGGTTAGTTTTAGGGTTAGGGTCAGGGTTAGGCTTAGGGTTAGGGCACGAGTTAGGGTTAGGGTTAGGTTTAGGGTACGGGTTAGGTTTAGGGTTAGGGTTAGGGTGTGAGTTAGGTTTAGGTTACGGGTTAGAGTTAGTGTTAGGGTCAGGGTTAGGAATAGGGTACGAGTTAGGGTTAGGGTTAGGGTACGTGTTAGGGTTAGGGATATGTTATGGGTTAGGTTTACAGTACGGGTTAGGGTTAGGGTGAGGGTTAGGGTTAGGGTTAGAGTACGGTTAGGGTTAGGGTTAGGGTTAGGTACGGGTTAGGGTTAGTGTTAGGGTTAGGGAAATGGTTAGGGTTAGGGTTAGGGTATGGTTTAGGGTTAGGGTTAGGGTTAGAGTACGGGGTAGGGTTAGGGTTAATGTACGGGTAAGTCTTAGGGTTAGGTTTAGGGTTAGTTTACGGGTTAGGGTTAGATTTAGCTATGGGATAGGGTTAGCGTACGGGTTAAGTTTAGGGTTAGGGTTAGGTTTAGGTTACGGGTTACGGTTAGGGTACGGGTTAGGGTTAGGTTTATGGTTAGGGTTAGGATTAGGGTTAGGGTACGGGTTAAGGTTAGGGTTGGGGTTAGGGTATAGGTTAGTTTTAGGGTTAGGTTACGGGTTAGGGTTACGTTTAAGATTAGAGTTAGTGTTAGGGTTAACTTAGGGTGCGTGTTTGGGTTAGGATTAGGGTTAGTGTACGGGTTTGGGTTAATGTTAGGGTACGGGTTAGGGTTAGGGTTAGATAATGGGGTAGGGTTAGTGTTAGGGTTAGTGTTAGGGTTAGGTTTAGTTTTAGGGTACGGGTTATGGTTATGGTTAGGGTTAGTGTTAGATTCGGGGTAGGGTTAGTTTTAGGGTTAGGGTTAGGGTTATACTACGGGTTTGGGTTAGAGATAGAGTTACGTTTAGGGTTAGGGTACGGGTTAGGTTTACGGTTAGGGTAAGGGTTAGTGTTAGGGTACGGTTTAGGTTTAGAGTACGGGTTAGGGTTAGCTTTAGGGTTAGGTTTAGGGTTAGAGGATGGGTTAGGGTTAGTGTTAGGGTTAGGGTTAGGGTTAGTGTACGGATAGGGTTGGCGTTAGCGTTAGGGTTAGGGAATGGGTTAGGGTTAGGGTTAGGGTCATGGTTAGGGTTAGGTTTAGGGTACGAAATAGGTTTAGGGTACGGGTGAGGGTTATGGTATGGGTTAGGGTTACAGTACGAGTTAGGGTTAGGGTGAGGGTTAGCGTTAGGGTTAGAGTATGGTTAGGGTAAGGGTTAGGGTTAGAGTACGGGTTAGGGTTAGTGTTAGGGTTAGGGTTAGGGTTAGGGTACGGGGTATGGTTAGTGTTAGGGTTAGGGTTAGGGTTAGGATATGGGTTAGGCTTAGGGTACGTGTTATGGTTAGGGTTAGGGTCAGGTTTAGGGTTAGGTTTAGGGTTAGGGTACGGGTTAGGGTTAGGTTTAGGGTACGTGTTAGGGTTAAGTTTAGGGTTAGGGTACAGGTTAGGTTTAGGGTACGGGTTAGGGTTAGGGTTAGGGTCAGTGTTAGGGTTAGGGTTCGGATACGAATTAGGTTTAGGGTTAGCGGACGGGTTATAATTAGGGATAGGGTTATGGTACGGGTTAGAGTTAGGGTTGGGGTTACCGTACGTGTTATTTTTAGGGTTATGGTACGGGTTAGGGTTACGGTTAATGTTAGGGTTAGTGTTAGGTTATTTGTTAGGTTTAGGGTATGGGTAAGGGTTATGTTTAGGGTTACGGTTAGGTTTAGGTTTAGGGTGCGGGTTAGGCTAAGGGTTGTTTAGGGTTAGCACTAGGGTATGGTTAGGGTTACTGTTAGGGTTTGGGTACGGGTTAGGGTTAGGGTTAGGTTACGTATTAGGGTTGGGTACGGGTTAGGTCAAGGGTTACGTTTAGGTTTAGGGTATGGGTTAGGTTTATGGTTAAGGTAAGGGTTAGTTTTAGGGTACCGGTTAGGGTTAGTATACGGGTTAGGGTTAGGTTTAGGGTTAGGTTTACGGTTAGAGTATGGGTTAGGTTTAGTTTTAGGGTTAGGGTTAGGGTTAGTGTACGGATAGGGTTAGGGTTAGGGTTAGGGTACAGGTTGGGGTTAGGTTTAGGTGCGGGTTAGGGTTAGGGTACGGGTAAGGGTTAGGTTTAGGGTCGGGGTTAGGATTAGGGATAGGGTTATGGTACGGGTTAGGGTTAGGGTTTAGGTTACGGTACAGGTTATTTTTAGGGTTATGGTACGGTTTAGGTTTACGGTTAAGTTTAGGGTTAGTGTTAGGTTATGGGTTAGGGTTATGGTACGCTTAAGGGTTATGGTTAGGGTTACGGTTAGGTTTAGGTATAGGGTGCGGGTTAGGCTTAGGGTTAGGGTTAGGGTTAGCGCTAGTGTATGGGTTAGGGTTACTCGGAGGGTTTAGGTACGATTTAGGGTTAGGTTTAGGGTACGGGATAGGTTTGGGTACGGGTTAGGACAAGGGTTAGTGTTAGATTTAGGGTACGGGTTAGGGTTACGGATAGGGTTAGGGTTAGGGTTAGGGTACGGGTAAGGGTTAGTGTACGAGTTAGGTTTAGGGTCAGTGTTAGGGTTAGGGTACGAGTTAGGGTTCGGTTTAGGGTACGGTTAAGGGTTATGGTTAGCGTTAGGGTTAGGGTTAAGTTTAGGGTGCGGTTTAGGGTTAGGGTTAGGGTTAGGGTTAGAGTACGGTTTTGGAGTAGTGTTATGGTACGGGTTAGGTTTACCATTTGGGTACGGGTTAGGTAAGGTTTAGGGTTAGGGTTAGGGGTTAGGGTTAGAGTTAGTGTTAGCCTACGGGATAGGGTTAGAGTACGGGTTAGGGTTAGGTTTAAGGTTAGCGTTAGGTTTAGGGTTATAGTACGGGTTTGGGTTAGAGATAGGGTTAGGCTTAGGTTTAGAGTATGGTTTAGGGATAGTGTTAGGGTTATGCTTAGTGTTAGGGTACGGGTTAGGGTTAGCGTATGGGTAATGGTTACGTTTAGGGTTAGGGTTAGTGTTAGAGTACGGGCTAGGGTTAGTGTTAGGGTTAGGGTTAGGGTTAGGGTTAGAGTGCGGATAGGGTTAGCGTTAGGGTTAGGGTACGGGTTAGGGTTAGGTTTAGGGTACAGGATAGGGTTAGCATAGGGGTTAAGTTTAGGGTTAGGGTTAGGTTTAGGTTACGGGTAGGGTTAGGGTACGGGTTAGGGTTAGGTTTAGGTGAGGGTCAGGGTTAGGTTTAGGGATAGGGTATGGGTTAGGTTTAGGTTTAGGGTCAGGGTTAGCTATAGGGTTAGGGTTAGGGTACGGGTTAGGTTTAAGGTTGTGGTTAGGGTACGGGTTAGTTTTAGGTTTAGGGTACGGGTCAGGGTTACGAATAAGTTTAGGGTTAGGGTTAGGGTTATGGTACGGGTTAGGGTTACAGTACGGTTAGGGTTAGGGTGAGGGATAGTGTTACATTTAGAGTACGTTTAGGGTTAGGGTTAGTGTTAGAGTACGGGTTAGGGTTAGTGTTAGAGTTATGGTTTGGGTTAGGGTTAGGGTAGGGTTTAGGGTTAGGGTTTGTGTTAGGGTTAGAGTACGGGGTAGGGTTAGTGTTAGGGTTAGATTTAGGGTTAGGGTACAGGTTAGGGTTAGTGTTAGGATTAGGGTTAGAGTACGGGGTAGGGTTAGTGTTAGTGTTAGGGTTAGGGTTAATGTATGGGTTACGCTTAGGGTTAGGTTTAGGGTTAGGTTACGGTTTAGGGTTAGGTTAAGAGTACGGGATTGGGTTAGCATTCGGGTTAGGTTTAGGGTTAGGGTTAGGCTTAGGTTACGGGTTAGGGTTAGGTTTGGTGTGGGTTAGGTTTAGGGTTAGGGTTATGGTACAGGTTAGGTTTAGGGTTGGGGTTAGGGAACGGGTTAATTTTAGGTTTAGTGTACGGTTCAGGGTTACGGTTAAGTTTAGGGTTACTGTTAGGGTATGGGTTAGGGTTAGGGTACGGGTAATGGTTAGGGTTAGGGTTAGTGTTAGCGCTAGGGTATGGTTTAGGGTTACTGTTAGGGTTTGGGTATGGGTTAGGGTTAGGGTTAGGTTACGAGTTAGGTTAAGGGTTAGGGTTAGGTTTAGGGTACGGTTAGGGTTAGGGTTAGGATTAGGTTTAGGGTTAGGTTATGGGTTAGGCTTAGGGTACGGGTTAGGGTTAGGGTTAGGGTCAGGGTTAGGGTTAGGGTTAGGGTACGGGTTAGGGTTAGGTTTAGGGTACGGGTTAGGGTTAGGGTTAGGGTTAGGGTTAGGGTTAGAGTACAGGTTAGCGTTAGTGTTAGTGTTAGGGTTAGGGTTAATGTACAGATTAGGCTTAGGGTTAGGTTTAGGGTTAGGATACGGGTTAGGGTTAGGTTTAGGGTACGGGATAGTGTTAGCGTACGGGTTAAGTTTAGGGTTAGGGTTAGGTTTAGGTTACGGGTTAGGGTTAGGGTACGGGTTAGGGTTAGGTTTAGGTGCGGGTTAGGGTTAGGGTCAGGGTTAGTGTACGGATTAGGGTTAGGTTTAGGGTCAGGTTTAGGGTTAGGGTTAGTGTTAGGGAACGGGTTAGGGTTAGGGTTGCGGTTAGGGTATGGGTTAGTTTTAGGGTTAGGTTATAGGTTAGGGATACGGTTAAGGTTAGGTTTAGGTTTAGGGTATGGGTTAGGCTTAGGTTACGGTTAAGGGTTATGGTTTGGGTTAGGGTTAGGTTTAAGGGTGCGGGTTTGGTTTAGGGTTAGGGTTAGGGTTAGAGTACAAGTTAGCGTTAGTGTTAGAGTTAGGGTTAGGGTTAATGTACAGATTAGGCTTAGGGTTAGGTTTAGGGTTAGGATACGGGTTAGGGTTAGGTTTAGGGTACGGGATAGGATTAGCGTACGGGTTAAGTTTAGAGTTATGGTTAGGTTTAGGTTACGCGTAGGGTTCGGGTACGGGTTAGGTTTAGGTTTAGGGTTCGGGTTAGGCTTATGGTTAGGGTTATGTTTAGTGCTAGGGTATGGGTTAGGGTTAATCTTAGGGTTTGGGTACGGGTTAGGGTTAGGGTTAGGGTACGGGAAAGCTTGGGTACGGGTTAGGTCAAGGGTTCAGATTAGGTATAGGGTACAGAATATGGTTAGGGTTAGGTTTAGGGTTAGGATTAGGGTATGTGTTAGGTTTAGGGTACGGGTTAGGGTTAGCGTATGGGTTAAGTTTAGGGTTAGGTTTAGGTTTAGGTTACGGGATAGGGTTAGGGTACGGGTTAGAGTTAGGTTTAGGTGAGGGTTAGGGTTAGGATTAGGGTTAGGGTACGGGTTAGGGTTAGGTTTAGGGTCAGGGTTAGTATTTGGGATAGGGTTAGGGTAAGGGTTAGGGTTAGGCTTGGGGTTAGGTTTAGGGTTAGGTTACGGGTTAGGTTTTGGTTAAGGGTACGGGATAGGGTTAGCGTACAGGTTAAGTTTAGGTTTAGGGTTAGGCTTAGGTTACGGGTTAGGGTTAGGTTTAGGTGTGGGTTAGGTTTAGGGTTAGGGTTAGAGTACGGGTTAGGTTTAGGGTTGGCATTAGGGTCCGGGTTAATTTTAGGTTTAGGGTACTGGTCAGGGTTACGGTTAAGTTTAGGGTTAGTGTTAGGGTATGGGTTAGGGTTAGGGTACGGGTTAGGGTTAGGGTTGGCATTATTATCCGGGTTATTTTTAGGTTTAGGGTACTGGTTATGGTTACGGATAAGTTTAGGGTTAGGGTTAGAGTATGGGTTAGGGTTAGGGTACGGTAATTGTTAGAGTTAGGTTTAGGGTTAGTGTTAGCGCTAGAGTATGGTTTAGGGTTACTGTTAGGGTTTGGGTACGTGTTACGGTTAGGGTTAGGTTACGGGTTAGGTCAAGGATTAGGATTAGGGTTAGTGTTAGTGTACAGGATAGGGTTAGAGCACGGGTTAGGGTTAGGTTTAGGGTTAGGGTATGGGTTAGGTTTAGGATACGGGTTAGGGTTAGGGTTAGGGTCAGTGTTAGTTTTAGGTTTAGGGTACGAATTAGGGTTAGGATTAGGGTACGGTTTAAGGTTAGGGTTATGGTATGGGTTAGTGTTACAGTACGTGTTAGGGCTAGGGTGAGGGTTAGAGTTAGGGTTACAATGCGGTTATGTTTAGGGATAAAGTACAGGTTAGGGTTAGTGTTAGGGTTAGGGTTAGGGTTAGGGTACGAGTTCGGGTTAGGATTAGGGTTAGTGTTAGAGTACGGGGTAGGGTTAGTGTTAGGGTTAGGGTTAGAGTATGGTTTAGGGTTAGTGTTAGGGTTAGGGTTAGGTTTAGGGTAGGGTTTAGTGTTAGGGTTAGGGTTAGGGTTAGGGTTAGGGTTAGGTTAGGGTTAGAGTACAGGTTAGGGTTAGTTTTAGGGTTAGGGTTAGGGTTAGTGTACGGGTTAGGGTTAGGGTTTTTGTTAGGGTTAGAGTACGGGGTAGGGTTAGTGTTAGGGTTAGGTTTAGGGTTAGGTTACGGGTTAGGGTTAGAGTTAGGTTTAGGGTTAGTGTACGGTGTAGGGTTAGTGTTAATGTTAGGTTTATGGTTAATGTACGGGTCAGGTAAGGGTTAGGTTTAGGGTTAGTTTACGGGCTAGGGTTAGGTTTAGGGTACGGGATAGGGTTAGCATACGGGTTAAGATTAGTGTTAGGGTTAGGCTTAGGTTACGGGTTAGGGTTAGGTTTAGGTGTGGGTTAGGGTTAGGGCTAGTGTTAGGGTACGGATTAGGGTTAGGGTTGGGGTAGGGTACGGGTTAATTTTAGGTTTAGGGTACTGGTCAGGGTTACGGTTAAGTTTAGGGTTAGGGTTAGGGTATGGGTTAGGGCTAGGGTACATGTAATGGTTAGAGTTAGGGTTAGGGTTAGTGTTAGCGTTAGGGTATGGTTTAAGGTTACTGTTAGCGTTTGGGTACCGGTTAGGGTTACGGTTAGGTTACGGGTTAGGTCAAGGGTAGGGATTAGGGTTAGTGTTAGTGTACGTGATAGGGTTAGAGCACGGGTTAGGCTTAGGTTTAGGGTTAGGGTATGGGTTAGGTTTAGGATACGGGTTAAGGTTAGGGTCAGGGTTAGGGTTAGGGTTAGGGTACGAATTAGGGTTAGGGTTAGGGTATGGGTTAGGGTTACAGTACGGGTTAGGGTTAGGGTGAGGGTTAGGTTTAGGTTTAGAGTACGGTTAGGGTTAGGGTTTGGGTTAGCGTTAGGGTTAGGGTTAGTGTTAGGGTAAGGGTTATGGTTCGGGTTAGGGTTATGGTATGGGTTAGGGTTAGGGTTTGGGTTAGGGTTAGAGTACGGGTTAGGGATAGTGTTAGGGTTAGGGTTAGGGTTAGGGTTAGAGTACGGGTACGGGTTAGGTTTAGGGTTATAATACGGGTTAGTGATAGTGTTAGGGTTAGGGTTAAGTTTAGGTTTAGTGTACGGGTACCGTTTAGGGTTAGGGTTAGGATTAGGGTTAGGGTTAGGTTATGGGTTAGGCTTAGGGTACGGGTTAGGATTAGGGTTAGGGTATGGGTTAGGGTTAGGTTTTGGGTTAGAGTATGGGTTAGGTTAAAGGTATGGGATAGGGTTAGGGTGAGGGTTAGTGTTAGTGTTAGAGTACGGTTAGGGTAAGGGTTAGGGTTAGAGTACGGGTTATGGTTAGTGTTAGGGTTACGGTTAGGGTATGGGTACGGGTTAGGGTTAGGGTTGGGTTAGGGTAAGAGTACGGGGTAGGGATAGTGTTAGGGTTAGGGTTAGGGTTAGGGTTAGGGTTAGGGTACGGGTTAGGGTTAGAGTTAGGTTTAGGGTTAGAGTACAGGTAGGGTTAGTGTTAGTGTTAGGGTTAGGGTTAATGTACGGGTTAGGCTTAGGGTTAGGCTTAGGGTTACGTTACGAGTTAGGGTTAGGTTTAGGGTACGGGATAGGGTTAGTGTAGGGGTAAAGTTTAGGGTTAGGGTTAGGCTTAGGTTACGGGTTAGGGTTAGGTTTAGGTGTGGGTTAGAGTTAGGGTTAGGTTTAGGGTTAGGTTACGGGTTAGGGATAGGGTTGGGGTTAGGCTACGGGTTAATTTTAGGTTTAGGGTACTGGTCAGGGTTACGGTTAAGTTTAGGGTTAGGGTTAGGGTATGGGTTAGGTTTAGGGTACGGGTAATGGTTATGGTTAGTGTTACGGTTAGGTTTAGGTTTAGGGTGCGGGTTAGGGATAGGGTTAGGTTACGGATAGGGTTGGGTACGGGTTAGGTCAAGGGTTAGTGTTAGGTTTAGGTACGGGTTAGGGTTAGGGTTAGGATTAGGGTTAGCATTAGGGTATTGGTTAGACTTAGGGTATGGGTTAGAATTAGGGTTGGGGTATGGGTTAGGTTTAAGTTTAGGGTACAGGTTAGGGTTAGGTTTGGGGTTAGTGTATGGGTTAGGTTTAGGGTACGGGTTAGGCTTAGGGTTAGGGTCAGGGTTAGGGTTAGGGTTAGGGTACGAAATAAGTTTAGGTTTAGGTTACGGGTTAGGGTTAGAGTTATGGTATGGGTTAGGGTTACAGTACGAGTTAGGGTTAGGATGAGGTTTAGGGTTAGTGTTAGAGTACGGTTAGGGTAAGGGTTAGGGTTAGAGTACGGGTTAGGGTTAGTGTTAGGGTTACGTTTAGGGTTAGGATACGGGGTATGGTTAGTGTTAGGGTTAGGGTTAGGGTTATGGTATGGGTTAGGCTTAGGGTACGTGTTAGGGTTAGGTTTAGGGTCAGGTTTAGGGTTAGGTTTAGGGTTAGGGTACGGGTTAGGGTTAGGTTTAGGGTATGGGTTAGGGTTAGATTTAGGGTTAGGGTACAGGTTAGGTTTAGGGTACGGGTTAGGGTTAGGGTTAGGGTCAGGGTTAGGGTTAGGGTTAGGGTACGAATTAGCGTTAGGGTTAGCGGACGGGTTAGGGTTAGGGTTATGGTACGGTTTAGGGTTACAGTACGGGTTAGGGTTAGGGTTAGGGTGAGGGTTAGAGTTAGGGTGAGCATACGGTTAGGGTAAGGGTTAGGGTTAGGGTTAGGGTCAGGGATCGAGTACGGGTTAGGTTTAGGGTTAGGGTTAGTGTTAGAGTACGGTGTAGGGTTAGTATTAAGGTTAGGGTTAGGGTTAGAGTATGGGTTAGGGTTAGTGTTAGGGTTAGGGTTAAGTTTAGGTTTAGTGTACGGGTACAGGTTAGGGTTAGGGTTAGGGTTAGAGTACGGGGTAGGTTTAATATTAGGTTAGGGTTAGGGTAGGGTTAGGTTATGGGTTAGGCTTAGGGTACGTGTTAGGGTACGTGTTAGGGTCAGGTTTAGGGTAGGTTTAGGGTTAGTATATGGGTTAGGGTTAGGTATAGGTTACTGGTTATGTTAGGTTTAGGGTTAGGGTACAGGTTAGGTTTAGGGTACGCGATAGTGGTAGGGTTAGGGTCAGGGTTACGGTTAGGGTTTGGGTACGAATTAGGGTTAGGTTTAGGGTACAGGTTAGGGTTAGGGTTATGGTACGGGTTAGGGTTACAGTACGGGTTACGGTTAGGGTGAGGTTTACGGTTGGGGTTAGAATACGGTTAGGGCTAGGGTTATAGATAGCATTAGAGTACAGGTTAGGGTTAGTGTTAGGGTTAGTGTTAGGCTTAGGGTTTGGATTAGGGTACGGTTTAGGGTTAGGGTTAGGGTTAGTGCAGAGTACGGGGTGGGGTTAGTGTTAGTGTTAGGGTTAGGGTTAGTGTACGGGTTAGGTTTAGTGTTAGGGTTAGTGTTAGGGTTAGGGTACGGGTTAGGGTTAGGGTTAGGGTTAGAGTACAGGGTAGGGTTAGTATTAGGTTAAGGGTTAGGGTTAGAGTACGGGTTTGGGTTAGTGTTAGGGTACGGGTTAGTTTTACCGTTTGGGTACGGATTAGGGAAAGTGTTAGGGTTAGGGTTAGGGTTAGGGTACGTGTTAGGGTTAGGGATTGGGGACGAGTTAGAGTTATATTTAGGGTTAGAGTATGGGTTAGATTTAGGGTTAGGGTAAGGGTGAGTGTTAGGGTACGGTATAGGTTTAGAGTACGGGTTAGGATTAGGTTTAGGGTTAGGGTTAGCGTTAGAGTATGGGTTAGGGTTAGTGTTAGGGTTAGAGTTAGGGTTAGTGTACAGATAGGGTTAGGGTTAGGGTTAGGGTTAGGGTTAGGGTTAGGGTTAGGGTACGGGTTAGGGTTAGGTTTAGGGTATGGGATAGGGTGAGTGTACGGGTTAAGTTTACACATAGGGTTAGGTGTAGGTTATGGGTTAGAGTTAGGGTACTGGGTAGGTTAGGCTTAGGTGCGGGTTAGGGTTAGGGTACGGGTTAGGGTTCGGTTTAGGGTCAGTTTAGGGTTAGGGATAGGGTTATGGTATGGATTAGGGTTAGGGTTGGGGTTAGGGTACGGGTTAGTTTTAGGGTTAGAGTACGGGTTAGGGTTACGGTTAAGGTTAGGGTTAGTGTTAGGGTATGGGTTAGGGTTAGGATACAGTAAGGTTTATGGTTAGGGTTAGGGTTAAGTTTAGGTTTAGGGTGCGGGTTAGTGTTAGTGTTAGGGTTAGGGTTAGCGCTATTGTATGGGTTAGGGTTACTGTTAGGGTTTGGGTACGGTTTAAGGTTATGATTAGGGTACGGGATAAGGTTGGGTATGGGTTAGGTCAAGGGTTAGGTTTAGGTTTAAGGTACGGGTTAGCGTTAGGTTTACGGTTATGGTTAGGGTATGGGTTAGATTTAGGGTACAGGTTAGGGTTAGGGTTAGGGTCAGGTTTAGGTTTAGGGTTAGTTTACTAGTTAGGGTTAGGGATAGGTTAAATGTTTGGGTTAGGGTTAGGGTTAGATTTAGGGTTAGAGTATGGGGTAGGGTTAGTGTTAGGGTTAGGGTAAGGGTTAATGTATGGGTTAGGCTTAGGGTTAGGTTAGGGTTAGGATACGGGTTAGGGTTAGCTTTAGGGTACGGGATAGGGTTAGCGAATGGGTTAAGTTTAGGGTTAGGGTTCGGTATAGGTTACGGTTTAGGGTTAGGGTACGGGTTACGGTTAGGTTTAGGGTGCGGGTTGGGTTAGGGTTAGGGTTAGTGTAAGGGTTAGGGTTAGGTTGAGTGTCAGGGTTAGGGTTAGGGTTAGTGTTAGGGTACAGGTTAGTGTTAGGGTAGAGGTTAGGGTATGGGTTAGTTTTAGGGTTTGGGTTCGGATTAGGGTTATGGTTAAAGTTTGGGTTAGGTTTAGGTTATGGGTTAGGGTTAGGTTATTTTTAAGGGTTATGGTTTGGGTTAGGGTTAGGGTTAAGTTTAGGGTGCGGGTTAGGGTTATGGTTATGGTTAGGGTTAGAGTACGGGTTTGGGTTAGTGATAGGGTACGGGTTAGGTTTACTGTTTGGGTACGGGTTTGGGTAAGGGTTAGGGTTAGGCTTATGGTTAGGGGTTAGGGTTAGAGTTAGGATTAGGCTACGGGTGGTGTTAGGGTACGGGTTAGGGTTAGGGTTAAAGTTCGGGTTAGGGTTTGGGTACGGGCTAGGGTTACGTGTAGCGTTAGGGTATGGGTTAGGTTTAGGGTTAGGGTTCGTGTACGGTTTAGGGTTTGGGTACGGGATAGGGTTAGTGTTAGGGTCAGGGTTAGGGTTAGTTTTAGGGTCTGGGTTAGGGTTAGGGTTAGGGTTAGCCTTAGGGTATGGGTTAGGGTTACTGTTAGGGTTTGCGTACGGGTTAGGGTTAGAGTTAGGGTACAGGATAGGTTTCGCTACGGGTTAGGTAGAGGGTTAGGGGTACGTTTAGGTTTTGGGTTAGGGTTAGGGTTAGGTTTAGGGTTAGGGTTAGGGTATGGGTTAGGCTTAGTGTATGGGTTAAGGTTAGGGTTAGGGTCAGGGTTAGGGTAGGTTTAGGGTACGAGTTAGGGTTAGGGTTAGGTTTAGGGAACGGGTTAGGATTAGGGTTCGGTTTAAAGTACGGGTTAGGTTTAGGTTACCGGTTAGGGATAGGGTTATGGTCATGGTTAGGTTTAGGGTTAGGGTACGAGTTAGGGTTAGAGTTAGGGTACGGGTTAGGGTTAGGGTTATAGTACGGGTTAGGTTTACAGTACGGGTTAGGGTTAGGGTGAGGGTTAGTGTTAGGGTTAGAGTACAGTTAGGGTTAGGGTTAGGGTTAGGTTTAGATTACGTGTTAGCGTTAGTGTTAGTGTTAGGGTTAGGTTTAGTTTTAGAGTTAGGGTACGGGTTAGGTTAGGGTTATGGTACAGGTTAGGGTTACAGTACGGGTTACGGTTAGGGTGAGGGTTAGGGTTAGGGTTAGAATACGGTTAGGGTTAGGGTTAGGGTTAGGGTTAGAGTACGGGTTAGGGTTAGTGTTAGGGTTAGGTTTAGGGTACGGGTTAGTGTTAGGGTATGGGTTAGGGTTAGGGTTAGGTTTAGGGTACGGGTTAGGGTTAGGGCTAGGTTTTGAGTACGGTGTAGGGTTAGTGTTAGTGTAAGAGTTAGGTTTAGAGTACGGGTTTGGGTTAGTGTTAGGGTACGGGTTAGTTTTACCATTTGGGTACGGGTTAGGGAAAGTGTTAGGGTTAGGGTTAGGGTTAGGGTACGTGTTAGATTTAGGGTTTGGGGATGGGTTAGAGTTACGTTTAGGGTTAGGGTACGGGTTAGTTTTAGGGTTAGGGTAAGGGTTAGTGTTAGGTTACGGGATAGGGTTAGTTTATGTGTTAGGGTTAGGTTTAGGGTTAGGGTTAGGGTTAGAGTACGGGTTAGGGTTAGTGTTAGGGTTAGGGTTAGGCTTAGGGTTTGGGTTAGGGTACGGTTTAGGGTTAGGGTTTAGGGTTAGTGCAGAGTACGGGGTGGGGTTAGTGTTAGGGTTAGGGTTAGGGTTAGTGTACGGGTTAGGTTTAGTGTTATGGTTAGTGTTAGCTTTAGGGTACGGGTTAGGGTTAGGGTTAGGGTTAGAGTACGGGGTAGGGTTAGTATTAGGTTATGGGTTAGGGTTAGAATACGGGTTTGGGTTAGTGTTAGGGTACGGGTTAGTTTTACCGTTTGGGTACGGGTTAGGGAAAGTGTTAGGTTAGGGTTAGGGTTAGGGTACGTGTTAGGGTTAGGGTTTGGGGACGGGTTAGAGTTATGTTTAGGGTTAGGGTATGGGTTAGATTTAGAGTTAGGGTAAGGGTGAGTGTTAGGGTACGGGATAGGTTTAGAGTACGGGTTAGGATTAGGTTTAGGGTTAGGGTTAGCGTTAGAGTACGGGTTAGGGTTAGTGTTAGGGTTAGAGTTAGGGTTAGTGTACAGATAGGGTTAGGGTTAGGGTTTGGGTTAGGGTACAGGTTAGGGTTAGGTTTAGGGTATGGGATATGGTGAGTGTACGGGTTAAGTTTACACATAGGGTTAGGTGTAGGTTATGGGTTAGAGTTAGGGTACTGGGTAGGTTAGGCTTAGGTGCGGGTTAGGGTTAAGGTACGGGTTAGGGTTCGGTTTAGGGTCAGTGTTAGGGTTGGGGTTAGGGTACGGGTTAGTTTTAGGGTTAGAGTACGGGTTAGGGTTACGGTTAAGGTTAGGGTTAGTGTTAGGGTATGGGTTAGGGTTAGGATACGGTAAGATTTATGGTTAGGGTTAGGGTTATGTTTAGGTTTATGGTGCGGGTTAGTGTTAGTGTTAGGGTTAGGGTTAGCGCTATTGTATGGGTTAGGGTTACTGTTAGGTTTTGGGTACGGGTTAGGGTTAGGGTTAGGTTTAGGTTTAAGGTACGGGTTAGGGTTAGGTTTATGGTTATGGTTAGGGTATGGGTTAGATTTAGGGTACGGGTTAGGGTTAGGGTTAGGGTCAGGTTTAGGTTTAGGGTTAGTGTACTAGTTAGGGTTAGGGATAGGTTAAGTGTTTGGGTTAGGGTTAGGGTTAGGTTTAGGGTTAGAGTATGGGGTAGGGTTAGTGTTAGGGTTAGGGTAAGGGTTAATGTATGGGTTAGGCTTAGGGTTAGGTTAGGGTTAGGATACGGGTTAGGGTTAGCTTTAGGGTACGGGATAGGGTTAGCGAATGGGTTAAGTTTAGGGTTAGGGTTCGGTATAGGTTACGGTTTAGGGTTAGGGTACGGGTTAGGGTTAGGTTTAGGGTGCGGGTTGGGTTAGGGTTAGGATTAGTGTAAGGGTTAGGGTTAGGTTGAGTGTCAGGGTTAGGGTTAGGGTTAGTGTTAGGGTACGGGTTAGTGTTAGGGTAGCGGTTAGGGTATGGGTTAGTTTTAGGGTTTGGGTACGGATTAGGGTTATGGTTAAAGTTAGGGTTAGGGTTAGGTTATGGGTTAGGGTTAGGTTATGGTTAAGGGTTATGGTTTGGTTTAGGGTTAGGGTTAAGTTTAGGGTGCAGGTTAGGATTAGGGTTATGGTTAGGGTTAGAGTACGGGTTTGGGTTAGTGATAGGGTACGGGTTAGGTTTACTGTTTGGGTACGGGTTCGGGTAAGGGTTAGGGTTAGGCTTATGGTTAGGGGTTAGGGTTAGAGTTAGGATTAGGCTACGGGTGGTGTTAGGGTACGGGTTAGGGTTAGGGTTAAGGTTCGGGTTAGGATTTGGGTACGGGCTAGGGTTACGTGTAGCGTTAGGGTATGGGTTAGGTTTAGGGTTAGGGTTCGTGTACAGTTTAGAGTTTGGGTACGGGATAGGGTTAGTGTTAGGGTCAGGGTTAGGGTTAGGTTTAGGGTCTGGGTTAGGGTTAGGGTTAGGTTTAGCCTTAGGGTATGGGTTAGGGTCACTGTTAAGGTTTGCGTACGGGTTAGGGTTAGAGTTAGGGTACGGGATGGGTTTGGCTATGGGTTAGGTAGAGGGTTAGGGGTACGTTTAGGTTTTGGGTTAGGGTTAGGGTTAGGTTTAGGGTTAGGGTTAGGGTATGGGTTAGGCTTAGTGTATGGGTTAAGGTTAGGGTTAGGGTCAGGGTTAGGGTAGGTTTAGGGTACGAGTTAGGGTTAGGGTTAGGTTTAGGGAACGGGTTAGGATTAGGGTTCGGTTTAAAGTACGGGTTAGGTTTAGGTTACCGGTAAGGGATAGGGTTATGGTCATGGTTAGGTTTAGGGTTAGGGTACGAGTTAGGGTTAGGGTTAGGGTACGGGTTAGGGTTAGGGTTATAGTACGGGTTAGGTTTACAGTACGGGTTAGGGTTAGGGTGAGGGTTAGGGTTAGGGTTAGAGTACGGTTAGGGTTAGGGTTAGGGTTAGGTTTAGATTACATGTTAGCATTAGTGTTAGGGTTAGGGTTAGTTTTAGGGTTAGGGTACGGGTTAGGGTTAGGGTTATGGTACGGGTTAGGGTTACAGTATGGGTTACGGTTAGGGTGAGGGTTAGGGTTAGGGTTAGAATACGGTTAGGGTTAGGGTTAGGGTTAGGGTTAGAGTATGGGTTAGGGTTAGTGTTAGGGTTAGGTTTAGGGTACGGGTTAGTGTTAGGGTATGGGTTAGGGTTAGGGTTAGGGTTAGGGTACGGGTTAGGGTTAGGGTTAGGGTTAGAGTACGGTGTAGGGTTAGTGTTAGTGTAAGGGTTAGGTTTAGAGCACGGGTTTGGGTTAGTGTTAGGGTACGGGTTAGTTTTAACTTTTGGGTACGGGTTAGGGAAAGTGTTTGGGTTAGGGTTAGGGTTAGGGTACGTGTTAGGGTTAGGGTTTGGGGATGGGTTAAAGTTACGTTTAGGGTTAGGGTAGGGGTTAGTTTTAGGGTTAGGGTAAAGGTTAGTGTTAGGTTACGGGATAGGGTTAGTTTATGGGTTAAGTTTAGGTTTAGGGTTAGGGTTAGAGTACGGGTTAGGGTTAGTTTTAGGGTTAGAGTTAGTGTTAGTGTACGGATAGGGTTAGGGTTAAGGTTAGGGTACGGTTTAGGGTTAGGGTTAGGTTTAGGGTACGGGGTAGGGTTAGTGTTCGGGTTAGGTTTGGGTTTAATGTACAGTTAGGCTTAGGGTTAGGTTTTGGGTTAGGATACGGATTAGGGTTAGGTTTCGGGTACAGGATAGTGTTAGCGTACGGGTTAAGTTTAGGGTTATGGTTAGGTTTAGGTCACGGGTTAAGGTTAGGGTTCAGGTTAGGGTTAGATTTTGTGTGCGGGGGATCCCTGGGTGGCGCAGCAGTTTGGCGCCTGCCTTTGGTGCAGGGCGCTATCCTGGAGACCCGGGATCGAATCCCACGTTGGGCTGCCGGTGCATGGATCCTGCCTCTCCCTCTGCCTATGTCTCGGCCTCTCTCTCTCTCTGTGTGTGTGTGACTATCATAAAAATAAATAAAAATTAAAGAAAAAAGTTTAAAAAAAAAGATTTTGTGTGCGGGTAGGGTTAGCGTTAGGATTAGTGTAAGGGTTAGGGTTAGGTTTAGGGTCAGGGTTAGATTTAGGGTTAGTGTTAGGGTACGGGTTAGGGTTAGGGTTGTGGTTAGGGTACGGGTTAGTTTTGGGGTTAGGGTATGGGTTAGGGTTCTGGTTAAGTTTAGGGTTAGCATTACGGTATGGGTTAGGGTTAGGTTACGATTAAGGATTATGGTTTGGGTTAGGGTTAGGTTTAAGTTTAGGGGGTGGGTTATGGTTATGTTTAGGGTTAGGGTTAGAGTACGGGTTTGTGTTAGTGTCAGGGTACGGGTTAGGTTTACCGTTTGGGTACGGGTAAGGTTTAGGGTTAGGGTTAGGGTTAGGGTACGTGTTATGGTTAGGGTTGGGGTACAGGTTAGGATTAGGGATAGGGTTATGGTACGGGTTAGGGTTAGGGTTGGGGTTACGGTACGGGTTATTTTTTGGGTTATGGTACGGGTTAGGGTTACGGTTAATGTTAGAGTTATTGTTAGGTTATGGGTTAGGTTTAGGGTACGGGTAAGGGTTATGGTTAGGGTTACGGTTAGGTTTATGTTTAGGGTGCTGGTTAGGCTTAGGTTTAGGGTTAGGGTTATCGCTAGGGTATGTTTAGGGTTACTGTTAGGGTTTGGGTACGGGTTAGGGTTAGGGTTATGTTATGAATTAGGTTTGGGTACGGGTTAGGTCAAGGGTTACATTTAGGTTTAGGGTACGGGTTAGGTTTAGGGTTAGGGTAAGGGTTAGTGTTAGGGTACCGGTTAGGGTTAGTATACGGGTTAGGGTTAGGTTTAGGGTTAGGGTTACGGTCCGAGTATGGGTTAGGTTTAGTTTTAGGGTTAGGGTTAGGGTTAGTGTATGGATAGGGTTAGGGTTAGGCTTAGGGTACAGGTTGGGGTTAGGTTTAGGTGCGGGTTAGGGTTAGGGTACGGGTTAGGGTTAGGTTTAGGGTTAGGGTTAGGGTTAGGGTTAGAGTGTGGATAGGGTTAGCATTAGGGTTAGGGTACGGGTTAGAGTTAGGTTTAGGGTACGGGATAGGGTTAGCGTAGGGGTTAAGTTTAGGGTAGGGTTAGGTTTACGTTACGGGTTAGGGTTAGGGTACGGGTTAGGGTTAGGTTTAGGTGAGGGTCAGGGTTAGGGTTAGGGATAGGGTACAGGTTAGGTTTAGGTTTAGGGTCAGTGTTAGCGTTAGGGTTAGGTTAAGGGTACGGGTTAGGTTTAGGGTTGTGGTTAGGGTACGGGTTAGTTTTAGGTTTAGGGTACGGGTCAGGGTTACGAATAAGTTTAGGGTTAGGGTTAGGGTTATGGTACGGGTTAGTGTTAGTGTTACGGTTAGGGTTAGGGTTAGGGTTAGGGTTAGGGTACAGGTTAGAGTTAGGTTTAGGTGCGGGTTAGGGTTATGGTACGTGTTAGGGTTAGGTTTAGGGTCAGGGTTAGGATTAAGGATAGGGTTATGGTACAGGTTAGGGTTAGGGTTTGGGTTACGTTACGGGTTAGTTTTAGGGTTAGGGTACGGTTTAGGGTTACAGTTAATGTTAGGGTTAGTGTTAGGTTATGGGTTAGGGTTAGGGCACGGGTAAGGGTTATGGTTAGGTTTACGGTTAGGCTTAGGTTTAGGGTTTGGGTTAGGCTTATGGTTAGGGTTAGGGTTAGCGCTAGGATATGGGTTAGGGTTACTCATAGCGTTTGGGTACGGGTTAGGGTTAGGGTTAGGGTATGGGATAGGTTTGGGTACGGGTTAGGACAAGGGTTAGGGTTAGGTTTAGGGTACGGCTTAGGGTTACGGATAGGGTTAGGGTTAGTGTTAGGGTTAGGGTTAGGGTACGGGTTAGGGTTAGTGTACCGGTTTGGGTTAGGGTCAGTGTTAGGGTTAGGGTACGAGTTAGGGTTAGGTTTAGGGTACGGTTAAGGGTTATGGTTAGCGTTAGGGTTAGGGTTAAGTTTAGGGTGCGGTTTAGGGTTAGGTTTAGGGTTAGGGTTAGAGTACGGGTTTTGGTTAGTGTTATGGTACGGGTTAGGTTTACCGTTTGGGGACGGTTTAGGTAAGGGTTAGGGTTAGGGTTAGTGTTAGGCTACGGGATAGGGTTAGAGTACAGGTTAGGGTTAGGTTTAAGGTTAGGGTTATGTTTAGGGTTATAGTACGGGTTTGGGTTAGAGATAGGTTTAGGTTTAGGGTTAGAGTATGGGTTAGGGATAGTGTTAGGGTTAGGGTTAGTGTTAGGGTACGGTTTAGGGTTAGCGTATGGGTTAGGGTTACGTTTAGGGTTAGGGTTTGTTAGAGTACGGGCTAGGGTTAGTGTTAGGCTTAGGGTAGGGTTAGGGTTAGCATACGGGTTAATTTTAGGTTTAGTGTACGTGTCAGTGTTACAATTAAGTTTAGTGTTAGGGTTAGGGTATGGGTTAGGGTTAGGGTACGGGTAATTGTTAGGGTTAGGGTTAGGGTTAGTGTTAGAGCTAGGGTATTGTTTATGGTTACTGTTAGGGTTTGAGTACGGGTTAGGGTTAAGGTTAGGTTACGGGTTAGGTCAAGGGTTAGGATTAGGGTTAGTGTTAGTGTACAGGATAGGGTTAGAGCACGGGTTAGGGTTAGGTTTAGGGTTAGGGTATGGGTTAGGTTTAGGATACGGGTTAGGGTTAGGGTTATTGTCAGGGTTAGGTTTAGGGTTAGGGTTAGGTTATGAATTAGGGTTAAGGTTAGGGTACGGGTTAGGTTTAGGGTTATGGTATGGGTTCGGGTTACAGTACGTGTTAGGGATAGGGTGAGGGTTAGGTTTAGGGTTAGAATACTGTTAGGGTTAGGGATAGAGTACGGGTTAGGTTTAGTGTTAGGGTTAGGGTTGGGGTTAGCGTTAGGGTACGAGTTAGGGTTAGGATTAGGGTTAGTGTTAGAGTACGGGGTAGGGTTAGTGTTAGGGTTAGGGTTAGGGTTAGAGTACGGGTTAAGTTTTGGGTTAGGGTTAGGGTTAGAGTACGGGTTAGGGTTAGTGTTAGGGTTAGGGTTAGGGTCAGCGTACGGGTTAGGTTTAGGGTTTTTGTTAGGGTTAGAGTACAGGGTAGGGAGAGTGTTAGGGTTAGGGTTAGGGTACGGGTTAGGGTTAGAGTTAAGGTTAGGGTTAGAGTACGGTGTAGGGTTAGTGTTAGTGTTAGGGTTAGGGTTAATGTACGGATTAGGCTTAGGGTCAGGTTTAGTGTTAGTTTACGGGTTTGGGTTAGGTTAAGTGTACGGGATAGGGTTAGCGTTCGGGTTAAGTTTAGGGGTAGGGTTAGGCTTAGGTTATGTGTTAGGGTTAGGTTTATTTGTGGGTTAGGTTTAGGGTTAGGGTTAGTGTTAGTGTATGGGTTAGGGTTAGGTTTAGGTCAGGTTTAGGGTTAGGGTTAGTGTTCAGGTACGGGTTAGGGTTAGGGTTGGGGTTAGGGTATGGGTTAGTGTTAGGTTTAAGTTACAGGTTAGGGTTACGGTTAAGGTTAGGGTTAGGTTTAGGGTATGGGTTAGGGTTAGGTTACGGTTAAGGGTTATGGTTTGGGTTAGGGTTAGGGTTAAGTTAAGGGTGCAGGTTTGGTTTAGGTTTAGGGTTAGAGTACATGTTTGGGTTAGTGTTAGGATATGGGTTAGTTTTACCGTTTGGGTACGGGTTAGGGTAAGAGTTAAGGTAAGGGTTAGTGTTAGGGTATGGGTTAGGGTTAGGGTACGGGTTAGGTCTAGGTTTAGGGTTAGGTTTAGCATGCAGGTTAGGGTAAGGGTTAGGGTACAGGATTAGGTTTAGGGTTAGGGCCAGGGTTAGGGTTAGGTTAAGGTTAGGGTTAGGGTTAGGGTACAAGTTCGGGTTATGGTACGAGTTAGGGTTAAGGTTAGGGTTAGGTTTAGGGTTAGGGTTATAGTAGGGGGTTAGGGTTAGTGATAGGTTTAGGTTTAGGGTTAGAGTACGTGTTAGGTTTAGGGTTAGGGTTATAGTAGGGGGTTAGGGTTAGTGTTAGGGTTAGGTTTAGGGTTAGAGTACGTGTTAGGTTTAGTGTTAGGGTTATGGTTAGTGTTAGGGTTAGGGTTAGGGTTAGAGTATGGGTAAGGTTTAGGTGTAGGGTTAGGGTTAGGTTAGAGTACGGGTAAGGGTTAGTGTTAGGGTTAGGGTTAGGGTTAGCGATAGGGTAAGTTTAGGGTTAGGGTTAGGGTTAGGGTTAGGGTTAGTGTTAGGGTTACGGTACGGTTTAGGGTTAAGGTTACGGTACGGGATAGGTTTAGTGTACGTGTTAGGTCTAAGGTTTGGGTTAGGTTTAGTGTGCAGGTTAGGGATAGGGTTTGGATTAGGGTACGTGTTAGGGTTAGGGTTTGGGTACGGGTTAGGGTTAGGGTTAGGGTTAGGGTTAGGGTTAGGGTTAGGGTTAGAGTACGGGTTAGGGTTAACGTTGTTTGGGTTAGGGTTAGGGTTAAGGTTAGGGTTAGGGTATGGGTTAGGGTTAGGGTTTTTGTTAGGGTTAGAGTACGGGGTAGGGTTAGTGTTAGGGTTAGGGTTAGGGTTAGGGTACGGGTTAGGGTTAGAGTTAGGGTTAGGGTTAGAGTACGGTGTAGGGTTAGTGTTAGGGTTAGGGTTAGGGTTAATATACGGGTTAGGCTTAGGGTTAGGTTTAGGGTTTGGATACTGGTTAGGGTTAGGTTTAGGGTACGGGATAGTGTTTTCGTATGGGTTAAGTTTAGGGTTCGGGTTAGGTTTAGGTTACGGGTTAGGGTTAGGGTTCGAGTTAGGTTTAGGTTTATGGTACGGCTTAGGGTTAGGGTTAGTGTAAGGTTTAGGTTTAGGTTTAGGGTCAGGGTTAGGATTAGGGTTAGTGTTAGGGTACGGGTTAGGGTTAGTGTTGTGGTTAGGATACGGGTTAGTTTTAGGGTTAGGGTTCAGGTAAGGGTTATGGTTAAGGTTAGGGTTAGGGTTAGGGTATGGGTTAGGGTTAAGTTACGGTTACGGGTTATGGTTTCGGTTAGGGTTAGTGTTAAGTTTAGGGTGCGGGTTAGGGTTAGGGTTAGAGTACGGGTTTGGGTTAGTGTTAGGTTACGGGTTAGGGTTACCGTTTGGGTATGGGAGAGTGTAAGGTTTAGGGTTAGTTTTAGGGTTAGGGGTTAGCGTTAGAGTTAGGGTTTGGCCTCGGGTAGGGTTAGGGTATGGGTTAGGGTTAGGGTTATGGTACGGGTTAGGGTTAGTGTGCGGGTTAGGGTTAGTTTTAGGTTTAGGGTTAGGCTTAGTGTAAGGGTTACGGTACGGGTTAGGTTTAAGGTTCCCGTACGGGATAGGTTTTGTGTACGTGTTGGGTCTAGGGTTAGGGTTAGGTTTAGTGTGCGGGTTAGGGTTAGGTTTAGGCTTAGGTTACGTGTTAGGGTTAGGGTTTGGGTACTGGTTATGTTTACGTTTAGGGTTGGGATACGGGATAGGTTTAGGGTTAGGGTAAAGGTTCGTGTTAGGGTACGGGTTAGGGTTAGATTTCGGGTTAGGGTAGGGTTTAGGGTTACGGTTAGGTTTAGTATACGGGTTATGGATAGGTTTAGGGTACGGGATAGGTTTAGGGTTAGCGCTAGGGTATGGGTTAGGGTTACTGTTAGGGTTTGGGTACGGGTTAGGGTTAGGGTTAGGGTACGGGATAGGGTTAGTGTTAGGGTCAGGGTTAGGGTTAGGTTTAGGGTCCGGGTTAGGGTTAGGTTTAGCGTTAGCGCCAGGGTATGGGTTAGGGTCACTGTTAGGGTTTGGGTACGGTTTAGGGTTAGGGTTAGGGTACGGGATAGGTTTGGGTACGGGTTAGGTAGAGGGTTAGGTTTACGTTTAGGCTACGGGTTAGGGTTAGGGTTAGGTTTAGCGTAGGTTTAGGGTATGGGTTAGGCTTAGTGTATGGGTTAGGGTTAGGGTTAGGGTCAGGGATAGGGTAGGTTTAGGGTACGAGTTAGGGTTAGGGTTTGGTTTAGGGTACGGGTTAGAGTTAGGGTTAGGTTTAAAGTACGGGTTAGGTTTAAGGGCTGGTTTAGGGTTAGGGTTAGGGTCAGGGTTAGGGTTAGTGTTAGGGTACGAGTTAGGGTTAGGGTTAGTGTACGGTTTAGGGTTAGGGTTATGGTACGGGTTAGGGTTACAGTACGGGTTAGGGTTAGGGTGAGGGTTAGGGTTAGGGTTAGAGTACGGTTAGGGTTAGGGTTAGGGTTAGGGTTAGATTACGGGTTAAGGTTAGGGATAGGTTTAGTGTTAGGGTTAGAGTACGGGGTAGGATTTTTGTTAGGGTTAGGGTTAGGTTTAGTGTACGTGTTAGGGTTACATTTAGGGTTAGAGTTAGTATAATGGGTAGGGTTAGTGCTAGAGTTAGGTTTGGGGTTAATGCACGGTTTAGGCTTAGGGTTAGGTTTAATGTAAGGATACGTGTTAGGGTTAGGTTTAGGGTACGGGATAGGGTTTGCATACGGGTTAAGTTTAGGGTTATGTTTAAGTTTAGGTTACGGGTTAGGGTTAGGGTATGGGATAGGGTTAGGTTTGAGTGCGGGTTAGGGTTAGGATTAGTGTAAGGGTTAGGTTTAGGTTCAGGGGCAGGTTTAGGGTTAGGGTTAGTGTTAGGGTACGGTTTAGGGTTAGGATTGGGTTTAGGGTACGGGTTAGTCTTAGGGTTAGGGTATGTGTTAGGGTTACGGTTAAGGTTTTGGTTAGGGTTAGGGTATGCGTTAGGGTTAGGTTTCGGTTAAGGGTTATGGTTTGCGTTATGGTTAGGGTTAAGTTTAGAGTGTGGGTTATGGTTATGGTTAGGGTTAGGGTTAGAGTACGGGTTTGGGTTAGTGTTAGGGTACGGGTTGGGTTTACCTTTTGGGTACGGGTTAGGGTAAGGGTTAGGGTTAGGGTTAGGGTTAGGGTATGTGTGATGGTTAGGGTTGGGGTACGGGTTAAGTTTAGGGATAGGGTTAATGTACGGGTTAGGGTTAGGGTTGGGGTTACGGTACGGGTTAGTTTTAGGGTTATGGTACGGTTAGGGTTACGGTTAATGTTAGGGTTAGTGTTAGGTTATGGGTTAGGGTTAGGGTCTATGTAAGGGTGATGGTTAGATTTACGGTTAGGTTCAGATTTAGGGTGCGGGTTAGGCTTAGGGTTAGGGTTAGTGTTAGCGCTGGGGTATGGGTTAGGGTTACTCTTAGGGTTTGGGTATGGATTAGTGTTAGGGTTAAGGTACGGGATAGGTTTGGGTAAGGGTTAGGACAAGGGTTAGGGTTAAGTTTAGGGTACGGGATAGGGTTAGGGTTAGGATTAGGGTTAGGGTTAGGGTATGGGTTAGGTTTAGGGTACGAATTAGGGTTAGGGTTAGACTCAGGGTTAGGGTTAGGGTTAGGGTACGAGTTAGGTTTATGGTGAGGCTAGGGTACGGGTTAGGGTTAGGGTTAGAGTACGGGTTAGGGTTAGTGTTAGGGTTAGGGTTAGGGTTAGGTTTAGGGTACGGGTTAGGGTTAGAGTTAGGGTTAGAGTATGGGGTAGGGTTAGTGTTAGGGTTAGGGTTTGGGTTAATGTACAAGTTAGGCTTAGGGTTAGGTTTATGGTTAGGTTACGGGTTAGGGTTAGGTTTAGGGTACGGGATAGTGTTAGTGTACGGGTTAAGTTTAGGGTTAGGTTTAGGTTACAGGTTAGGTTTAGGTTTAGGTGTGCGTTAGGTTTAGGGTTAGGGTTAGGGTTAGGTTACGGGTTAGGGTTAGGGTTGGGGTTAGGGTACGGGTTAATTTTAGAGTTAGGGTACGGGTGAGGGTTACGGTTAAGTTTAGGGTTAGGTTTAGGGTATGGGTTAGGGTTAGGTTACGGTTAAGGGTTATGGTTAGGGTTATGGTTAGTTTTAGGTTTAGGGGGCGGGTTAAGGTTAGGGTTAGGGTTAGCGCTAGGGTATGGGTTAGGGTTACAGTTAGGGTTTGGGTACGGGTTAGGGTTAGGGTTAGGTTAAGGGATAGGGTTGAGTACGGGTTAGGTCAAGGGTTAGGGTTAGGTTTAGTGTATGGGTTAGGGTTAGGTTTAGGATTAGGGTTAGGGTTAGGGTATGGGTTAGGCTTAGGGTACGGGTTAGGGTTAGGGTTATGGTCAGGGTTAGGGTTAGGGTTAGGGTACGGGTTAGGGTTAGGTTTAGTGTACGGTTCGGGTTAGGTTTAGGGTTAGGGTACGGGTTAGGTTTAGGGTATCGGTTAGGGTTATGTTTAGGGTCAGGTTTAGGGTTAGGGTTAGGATACGATTTAGGGTTAGGGTTAGGGTACGGGTTAGGGTTAGGGTTATGGTACGGGTTAGGGTTACAGTACGGGTTAGGTTTAGGGTGAGGGTTAGGGTTAGGGTTAGAGTACGGTTAGGGTTAGTGTTAGGGTTAGGGTTAGGGTTAGGGTACGGTTTAGGTCTAGGTTTAGAGTTAGGTTTAGGATGCGGGTTAAGGTTAGGGTTAGTGTACGGGATTAGGTTTAGGGTTAGGGTCAGGGTTAGGGTTAGGTTTAGGGTTAGGGTTAGGGTACGAGTTCGGGTTACGGTACGAGTTAGGGTTAGGGTTAGCGTTAGGTTTAGGGTTAGGGTTATAGTAGGGGGTTAGGGTACGGCATAGGTTTGGGTACGGGTTAGGTAGAGGGTTAGGATTACGTTTAGGGTATGGGTTAGGTTTAGTGTTAGGTTTAGGGTATTGGTTAGGCTTAGGGTATGGGTTAGGTTTAGGGTTAGGGTCAGGGTAATGGTAGTTTTAGGGTACAAGTTAGGGTTAGGGTTAGGTTTAGGGTACCGGTTAGGGTTAGGGTTAGGTTTTAGTACGGGTTAGGTTTAGGGTCCGGTTTAGGGTTAGAGTTAGGGTCAGGGTTAGTGTTAGGGTTAGGGTACGAGTTAGTTTTAGGGTTAGGGTACGGGTTAGGGTTATGGTTAAGGTATGGGTTAGGGTTACAGTACGGGTTAGGGTTAGGGTGAGGGTTGGGGTTAGTGTTAGAGTACGGTTTGGGTTAGGGTTAGGTTTAGGGTTAGGGTACGGGTTAGGATTGGGGTTAGGTTTAGGGTTAGAGTACGGGGTAGGATTAGGGTTAGGGTTAGGGTTAGGGTTAGGTTTAGTGTTCGGGTTAGGGTTACGGTTAGGGTTAGGGTTAGAGTACGGGGACGGGTTAGTGTTAGGGTTAGGTTTGGGTCTAATGCACGGTTTAGGCTTAGGGTTAGGTTTAGGGTTAGGATACGGGTTAGTGTTAGGTTTAGAGTATGGGATAGGGTTAGCATACAGGATAAGTTTAGGGTTATGGTTAGGGTTAGGTTACGGGTTAGGATTAGGGTACGGGTTAGGGTTAGGTTTTGGGTGCGGGTTAGGGTTAGGGTTAGGAGTAGTGTTAGGGTTAGGGTTAGGTTTAGGGTCAAGGTTAGGGTTAGTGTTAGGGTACAGGTTTGGGTTAGGGTTGGGGTTAGGGTACGGGTTAGTTTTAGTGTTAAGGTATGGGTTAGGGTTACGGTTAAGGTTAGGGTTAGGGTTAGTGTATGGGTTAGGGTTAGGTTACGGTTAAGGGTTATGGTTTCGGTTAGGGTTAGGGTTAAGTTTAGGGTGCGGGTTATGGTTATGGTTAGGGTTAGGGTTAGAGTACGGTTAGGGTTAGTGTTAGGGTACGGGTTAGGTTTACTGTTTGGGTACGGGTTAGGGTTAGGGTTAGGGCTAGGGTTAGGGTACGTGTGATGCTTTGGGTTTGGGTACGGGTTAGGATTAGGGATAGGGTTATGGTACAGGTTAGGTTTAGGGTTGGGGTTACGGTACGGGTTAGTTTTAGGGTTATGGTACGGTTAGGGTTACGGTTAATGTTAGGGTTAGTGTCAGGTTATGGGTTAGGGTTAGGGTCCGGTTAAGGATTATGTTTAGGATTATGGTTTGGTTCAGGTTTAGGGTGCGGTTTAGGCTTTGGGTTAGGGTTAGTGTTAGCGCTAGGGTATGGGTTAGGGTTACTCTTAGGGTTTGGGTACGGGTGAGGATTAGGGTTAGGTTACGGGATAGGGTTGGGTACGGGTTAGGACAAGGGTTAGGGTTAGGTTTAGGGTACGGGATAGGGATAGGGTTAGGGTTAGGGTTACGGTATGGGTTAGGTTTAGGGTAAGGGTTAGGGTTAGGGTTAGGGTCTGGTTTAGGGTTAGGGTTAGGTTTAGGGTACGAGTTAGGTTTAGGGTGAGGTTTAGGGTACGGGTTAGTGTTAGGGTTAGAGTACGGGTTAGGGTTAGTGTTAGGGTTAGGATTAGTGTACGGATAGGTTTAGGGTTAGGGTTAGGGTTACGGTTAGGGTTAGGGTACGGGTTAGGGTTAGGTATATGGTACGGGATAGGGTTAGTGTACGGGTTAAGTTTAGGGTTAAGGTTAGGTTTAGGTTACGGGTTAAGGTTAGGGTACGTGTTAGTCTTAGGTTTAGGTGCGGGTTAGGGTTAGGGTACGGGTTAGGGTTAGGTTTAGGGTCAGGGTTAGGGTTAAGGATAGGGTTTTGGTACGGGCTAGGGTTAGGGTTGGGGTAGGGTACAGGTTAGTTTTAGGGTTAGGGTACGGGTTAGGGTTACGTTTAAGGTTAGGGATAGTGTTAGGGTATGTGTTAGGGTTAGGGTATGGGTAAGGGTTATGGTTAGGGTTAGGGTTAGGGTTAGGTTTAGGTTTAGAGTGCGGGTTAGGCTTAGGGTTAGGGTTAGGGTTAGCGCTATGGTATGGGTTAGGGTTATGGTTAGGGTTTGGGTACGCGTTAGGTTTAGGGTTAGGGTTAGGGTACGGGTTAGGGTTAGCGTTAGGGTTAGGGTTAGGTTTAGGGTTAGGGTTAGAGTACGGGGTAGGGTTAGTGTTAGTGTTAGGGTTAAGATTAATGTACGGGTTAGGCTTAGGGTTAGGTTAGGGTTAGGATATGGGTTAGAGTTAGGTTCAGGGTATGGGATAGGTTTAGCGTACGGGTTAAGTTTGGGTAGGGTTAGGTTTAGGTTACGGGTTAGGGTTAGGGTACGGATTAGGGTTAGGTTTAGGGTGCGGGTTAGAATTAGAGTTAGCGTTAGAGTAAGGGTTAGGGTTAGGTTTAGGGTCAATGTTACGGTTATGCTTAATTTTAGGATACGGGTTATGGTTAGGGTTGGGGTGAGGGTACGAGTTAGTTTTAGGGTTAGGGTACGGGTTAGGGTTATGTTTAGGTTAGGGTTAGGTTGAGGGTATGAGTTAGGGTTAGGTTACGGTTAAGGGTTATGGTTTGAGTTAGGGTTAGGGTTAAGTTGATGGTGCAGGTTAGGGTTAGGGTTAGGGTTACTGTACGGGTTAGGGTTAGGTTTAGGGTTAGGGTTAGGGTTAGGTTTAGGGTACGGATTAGGGTTAGGATACGGTTTAGCATTAGGTTTAGGGTCAGGGTTAGGTTTAGGGTACGGGTTTGGGTTAGGGTTAGGGGTTACGGTAAGTGTTAGGGTTAGGGTATGGGTTAGAGTGAGGGGTAGGGTATGGGTAGGGTTAGGGTTAGGGTTAGGATTAGGGTTAGGGTTATGGTACGTGTTAGCGTACAGGTTAGTGTTAGGGTTAGGTTACGGGTTAGGGTACGGGTTAGGGTACGGGTTAAGGTACGTGTAACGGTACGTGTTAGGGTTAGGGTACTGGTTAGCGTTAGGGTTAGGGTACGGGTTAGGTTTAGGGTTAGGATTAGTGTACGGGATAGGGTTAGTATTAGGGTTAGTGTTAGTGTTAGGTTTAGGGTACAGGTTAGCGTTAGGGTTAGGTTAAGCCATAGGTTTAGGTTACGGTTTAGGTCTAGGGTTAGGGTTAGGTTTAGGGTGTGGGTTAGGGTTAGGCATCGGGTTAAGGATAGGGTACGGGTTAGGGTTAGGGTACGGGTTAGGGTTAGTGTTAGGGTTATGATACGGGATAGGGTTAGGGTTAGTGGTAGGGTACGGGTTAGGGTTAGGGTACGGTTTAGGTCTAGGTTTAGAGTTAGGTTTAGGATGCGGGTTAGGGTTAGGGTTAGTGTACGGGATTAGGTTTAGGGTTAGGGTCAGGGTTAGGGTTAGGTTTAGGGTTAGGGTTAGGGTACGAGTTCGGGTTACGGTACGAGTTAGGGTTAGGGTTAGCGTTAGGTTTAGGGTTAGGGTTATAGTAGGGGGTTAGGGTTAGTGTTAGGGATAGGTTTAGGGTTAGAGAACAGGTTAGGGTTACGTTTAGGTTTAGGTTTAGGGTTAGAGTAAAGGTTAGGATTAGTGTTAGGGTTAGGGTTAGGGTTAAGGTTAGGGTTAGAGTACGGATTTGGGTTAGTGTTAGGGTACGGGTTAGGTTTAATGTTTGCGTTCGTGTTAGGGTAAGGGTTAGGGTTAGGGTTATGGTACGGGTTAGGGTTACAGTACGGGTTAGGGTTAGGGTGAGGGTTAGGGTTAGGGTTAGAGTACGGTTAGGGTTAGGGTTAGGGTTAGGGTTAGATTACGGGTTAAGGTTAGGGATAGGTTTAGTGTTAGGGTTAGAGTACGGGGTAGGATTTTTGTTAGGGTTAGGGTTAGGTTTAGTGTACGTGTTAGGGTTACGGTTAGGGTTAGAGTTAGAGTAATGGGTAGGGTTAGTGCTAGGGTTAGGTTTGGGGTTAATGCACGGTTTAGGCTTAGGGTTAGGTTTAGTGTAAGGATACGTGTTAGGGTTAGGTTTAGGGTACGGGATAGGGTTTGCATACGGGTTAAGTTTAGGGTTATGTTTAAGTTTAAGTTATGGGTTAGGGTTAGGGTACGGGTTAGGGTTAGGTTTGGGTGTGGGTTAGGGTTAGGATTTGTGTAAGGGTTAGGTTTAGGTTCAGGGGCAGGTTTAGGGTTAGGGTTAGTGTTAGGGTACGGTTTAGGGTTAGGATTGGGTTTAGGGTACGGGTTAGTCTTAGGGTTAGGGTATGTGTTAGGGTTACGGTTAAGGTTTTGGTTAGGGTTAGGGTATGTGTTAGGGTTAGGTTTCGGTTAAGGGTTATGGTTTGCGTTAGGGTTAGGGTTAAGTTTAGAGTGTGGGTTATGGTTATGGTTAGGGTTAGGGTTAGAGTACGGGTTTGGGTTAGTGTTAGGGTACGGGTTGGGTTTACCTTTTGGGTACGGGTTAGGGTAAGGGTTAGGGTTAGGGTTAGGGTTAGGGTATGTGTGATGGTTAGGGTTGGGGTACGGGTTAAGATTAGGGATAGGGTTAATGTACGGGTTAGGGTTAGGGTTGGGGTTACGGTACGGGTTAGTTTTAGGGTTATGGTACGGTTAGGGTTACGGTTAATGTTAGGGTTAGTGTTAGGTTATGGGTTAGGGTTAGGGTCTATGTAAGGGTGATGGTTAGGTTTACGGTTAGGTTCAGATTTAGGGTGCGGGTTAGGCTTAGGGTTAGGGTTAGTGTTAGCGCTGGGGTATGGGTTAGGGTTACTCTTAGGGTTTGGGTATGGATTAGTGTTAGGGTTAAGGTACGGGATAGGTTTGGGTAAGGGTTAGGACAAGGGTTAGGGTTAAGTTTAGGGTACGGGATAGGGTTAGGGTTAGGATTAGGGTTAGGGTTAGGGTATGGGTTAGGTTTAGGGTACGAATTAGGGTTAGGGTTAGACTCAGGGTTAGGGTTAGGGTTAGGGTACGAGTTAGGTTTATGGTGAGGCTAGGGTACGGGTTAGGGTTAGGGTTAGAGTACGGGTTAGGGTTAGTGTTAGGGTTAGGGTTAGGGTTAGGTTTAGGGTACGGGTTAGGGTTAGAGTTAGGGTTAGAGTATGGGGTAGGGTTAGTGTTAGGGTTAGGGTTTGGGTTAATGTACAAGTTAGGCTTAGGGTTAGGTTTATGGTTAGGTTACGGGTTAGGGTTAGGTTTAGGGTACGGGATAGTGTTAGTGTACGGGTTAAGTTTAGGGTTAGGTTTAGGTTACAGGTTAGGTTTAGGTTTAGGTGTGCGTTAGGTTTAGGGTTAGGGTTAGGGTTAGGTTACGGGTTAGGGTTAGGGTTGGGGTTAGGGTACGGGTTAATTTTAGAGTTAGGGTACGGCTGAGGTTTACGGTTAAGTTTAGGGTTAGGTTTAGGGTATGGGTTAGGGTTAGGTTACGGTTAAGGGTTATGGTTAGGGTTATGGTTAGTTTTAGGTTTAGGGGGCGGGTTAAGGTTAGGGTTAGGGTTAGCGCTAGGGTATGGGTTAGGGTTACAGTTAGGGTTTGGGTACGGGTTAGGGTTAGGGTTAGGTTAAGGGATAGGGTTGAGTACGGGTTAGGTCAAGGGTTAGGGTTAGGTTTAGTGTATGGGTTAGGGTTAGGTTTAGGATTAGGGTTAGGGTTAGGGTATGGGTTAGGCTTAGGGTACGGGTTAGGGTTAGGGTTATGGTCAGGGTTAGGGTTAGGGTTAGGGTACGGGTTAGGGTTAGGTTTAGTGTACGGTTCGGGTTAGGTTTAGGGTTAGGGTACGGGTTAGGTTTAGGGTATCGTTTAGGGTTATGTTTAGGGTCAGGTTTAGGGTTAGGGTTAGGATACGATTTAGGGTTAGGGTTAGGGTACGGGTTAGGGTTAGGGTTATGGTACGGGTTAGGGTTACAGTACGGGTTAGGTTTAGGGTGAGGGTTAGGGTTAGGGTTAGAGTACGGTTAGGGTTAGTGTTAGGGTTAGGGTTAGGGTTAGGGTACGGTTTAGGTCTAGGTTTAGAGTTAGGTTTAGGATGCGGGTTAGGGTTAGGGTTAGTGTACGGGATTAGGTTTAGGGTTAGGGTCAGGGTTAGGGTTAGGTTTAGGGTTAGGGTTAGGGTACGAGTTCGGGTTACGGTACGAGTTAGGGTTAGGGTTAGCGTTAGGTTTAGGGTTAGGGTTATAGTAGGGGGTTAGGGTACGGCATAGGTTTGGGTACGGGTTAGGTAGAGGGTTAGGATTACGTTTAGGGTATGGGTTAGGTTTAGTGTTAGGTTTAGGGTATTGGTTAGGCTTAGGGTATGGGTTAGGTTTAGGGTTAGGGTCAGGGTAATGGTAGTTTTAGGGTACAAGTTAGGGTTAGGGTTAGGTTTAGGGTACCGGTTAGGGTTAGGGTTAGGTTTTAGTACGGGTTAGGTTTAGGGTCCGGTTTAGGGTTAGAGTTAGGGTCAGGGTTAGTGTTAGGGTTAGGGTACGAGTTAGTTTTAGGGTTAGGGTACGGGTTAGGGTTATGGTTAAGGTATGGGTTAGGGTTACAGTACGGGTTAGGGTTAGGGTGAGGGTTGGGGTTAGTGTTAGAGTACGGTTTGGGTTAGGGTTAGGTTTAGGGTTAGGGTACGGGTTAGGATTGGGGTTAGGTTTAGGGTTAGAGTACGGGGTAGGATTAGGGTTAGGGTTAGGGTTAGGGTTAGGTTTAGTGTTCGGGTTAGGGTTACGGTTAGGGTTAGGGTTAGAGTACGGGGACGGGTTAGTGTTAGGGTTAGGTTTGGGTCTAATGCACGGTTTAGGCTTAGGGTTAGGTTTAGGGTTAGGATACGGGTTAGTGTTAGGTTTAGAGTATGGGATAGGGTTAGCATACAGGATAAGTTTAGGGTTATGGTTAGGGTTAGGTTACGGGTTAGGATTAGGGTACGGGTTAGGGTTAGGTTTTGGGTGCGGGTTAGGGTTAGGGTTAGGAGTAGTGTTAGGGTTAGGGTTAGGTTTAGGGTCAAGGTTAGGGTTAGTGTTAGGGTACAGGTTTGGGTTAGGGTTGGGGTTAGGGTACGGGTTAGTTTTAGTGTTAAGGTATGGGTTAGGGTTACGGTTAAGGTTAGGGTTAGGGTTAGTGTATGGGTTAGGGTTAGGTTACGGTTAAGGGTTATGGTTTCGGTTAGGGTTAGGGTTAAGTTTAGGGTGCGGGTTATGGTTATGGTTAGGGTTAGGGTTAGAGTACGGTTAGGGTTAGTGTTAGGGTACGGGTTAGGTTTACTGTTTGGGTACGGGTTAGGGTTAGGGTTAGGGCTAGGGTTAGGGTACGTGTGATGCTTTGGGTTTGGGTACGGGTTAGGATTAGGGATAGGGTTATGGTACGGGTTAGGTTTAGGGTTGGGGTTACGGTACGGGTTAGTTTTAGGGTTATGGTACGGTTAGGGTTACGGTTAATGTTAGGGTTAGTGTCAGGTTATGGGTTAGGGTTAGGGTCCGGTTAAGGATTATGTTTAGGATTATGGTTTGGTTCAGGTTTAGGGTGCGGTTTAGGCTTTGGGTTAGGGTTAGTGTTAGCGCTAGGGTATGGGTTAGGGTTACTCTTAGGGTTTGGGTACGGGTGAGGATTAGGGTTAGGTTACGGGATAGGGTTGGGTACGGGTTAGGACAAGGGTTAGGGTTAGGTTTAGGGTACGGGATAGGGATAGGGTTAGGGTTAGGGTTAGGGTTACGGTATGGGTTAGGTTTAGGGTAAGGGTTAGGGTTAGGGTTAGGGTCTGGTTTAGGGTTAGGGTTAGGTTTAGGGTACGAGTTAGGTTTAGGGTGAGGTTTAGGGTACGGGTTAGTGTTAGGGTTAGAGTACGGGTTAGGGTTAGTGTTAGGGTTAGGATTAGTGTACGGATAGGTTTAGGGTTAGGGTTAGGGTTACGGTTAGGGTTAGGGTACGGGTTAGGGTTAGGTATATGGTACGGGATAGGGTTAGTGTACGGGTTAAGTTTAGGGTTAAGGTTAGGTTTAGGTTACGGGTTAAGGTTAGGGTACGTGTTAGTCTTAGGTTAGGTGCGGGTTAGGGTTAGGGTACGGGTTAGGGTTAGGTTTAGGGTCAGGGTTAGGGTTAAGGATAGGGTTTTGGTACGGGCTAGGGTTAGGGTTGGGGTAGGGTACAGGTTAGTTTTAGGGTTAGGGTACGGGTTAGGGTTACGTTTAAGGTTAGGGATAGTGTTAGGGTATGTGTTAGGGTTAGGGTATGGGTAAGGGTTATGGTTAGGGTTAGGGTTAGGGTTAGGTTTAGGTTTAGAGTGCGGGTTAGGCTTAGGGTTAGGGTTAGGGTTAGCGCTATGGTATGGGTTAGGGTTATGGTTAGGGTTTGGGTACGCGTTAGGTTTAGGGTTAGGGTTAGGGTACGGGTTAGGGTTAGCGTTAGGGTTAGGGTTAGGTTTAGGGTTAGGGTTAGAGTACGGGGTAGGGTTAGTGTTAGTGTTAGGGTTAAGATTAATGTACGGGTTAGGCTTAGGGTTAGGTTAGGGTTAGGATATGGGTTAGAGTTAGGTTCAGGGTATGGGATAGGTTTAGCGTACGGGTTAAGTTTGGGTAGGGTTAGGTTTAGGTTACGGGTTAGGGTTAGGGTATGGATTAGGGTTAGGTTTAGGGTGCGGGTTAGAATTAGAGTTAGCGTTAGAGTAAGGGTTAGGGTTAGGTTTAGGGTCAATGTTACGGTTACGCTTAATTTTAGGATACGGGTTATGGTTAGGGTTGGGGTGAGGGTACGAGTTAGTTTTAGGGTTAGGGTACGGGTTAGGGTTATGTTTAGGTTAGGGTTAGGTTGAGGGTATGAGTTAGGGTTAGGTTACGGTTAAGGGTTATGGTTTGAGTTAGGGTTAGGGTTAAGTTGATGGTGCAGGTTAGGGTTAGGGTTAGGGTTACTGTACGGGTTAGGGTTAGGTTTAGGGTTAGGGTTAGGGTTAGGTTTAGGGTACGGATTAGGGTTAGGATACGGTTTAGCATTAGGTTTAGGGTCAGGGTTAGGTTTAGGGTTAGGGTATGGGTTAGGGTTAGGGTTAGGTTTAGGGTACGGGTTTGGGTTAGGGTTAGGGGTTACGGTAAGTGTTAGGGTTAGGGTATGGGTTAGAGTGAGGGGTAGGGTATGGGTAGGGTTAGGGTTAGGGTTAGGATTAGGGTTAGGGTTATGGTACGTGTTAGCGTACAGGTTAGTGTTAGGGTTAGGTTACGGGTTAGGGTACGGGTTAGGGTACGGGTTAAGGTACGTGTAACGGTACGTGTTAGGGTTAGGGTACTGGTTAGCGTTAGGGTTAGGGTACGGGTTAGGTTTAGGGTTAGGATTAGTGTACGGGATAGGGTTAGTATTAGGGTTAGTGTTAGTGTTAGGTTTAGGGTACAGGTTAGCGTTAGGGTTAGGTTAAGCCATAGGTTTAGGGTACGGTTTAGGTCTAGGGTTAGGGTTAGGTTTAGGGTGTGGGTTAGGGTTAGGCATCGGGTTAAGGATAGGGTACGGGTTAGGGTTAGGGTACGGGTTAGGGTTAGTGTTAGGGTTATGATACGGGATAGGGTTAGGGTTAGTGGTAGGGTACGGGTTAGGGTTAGGGTACGGTTTAGGTCTAGGTTTAGAGTTAGGTTTAGGATGCGGGTTAGGGTTAGGGTTAGTGTACGGGATTAGGTTTAGGGTTAGGGTCAGGGTTAGGGTTAGGTTTAGGGTTAGGGTTAGGGTACGAGTTCGGGTTACGGTACGAGTTAGGGTTAGGGTTAGCGTTAGGTTTAGGGTTAGGGTTATAGTAGGGGGTTAGGGTTAGTGTTAGGGATAGGTTTAGGGTTAGAGAACAGGTTAGGGTTACATTTAGGTTTAGGTTTAGGGTTAGAGTAAAGGTTAGGATTAGTGTTAGGGTTAGGGTTAGGGTTAAGGTTAGGGTTAGAGTACGGATTTGGGTTAGTGTTAGGGTACGGGTTAGGTTTAATGTTTGCGTTCGTGTTAGGGTAAGGGTTAGGGTTAGGGTTATGGTACGGGTTAGGGTTACAGTACGGGTTAGGGTTAGGGTGAGGGTTAGGGTTAGGGTTAGAGTACGGTTAGGGTTAGGGTTAGGGTTAGGGTTAGATTACGGGTTAAGGTTAGGGATAGGTTTAGTGTTAGGGTTAGAGTACGGGGTAGGATTTTTGTTAGGGTTAGGGTTAGGTTTAGTGTACGTGTTAGGGTTACGGTTAGGGTTAGAGTTAGAGTAATGGGTAGGGTTAGTGCTAGGGTTAGGTTTGGGGTTAATGCACGGTTTAGGCTTAGGGTTAGGTTTAGTGTAAGGATACGTGTTAGGGTTAGGTTTAGGGTACGGGATAGGGTTTGCATACGGGTTAAGTTTAGGGTTATGTTTAAGTTTAAGTTATGGGTTAGGGTTAGGGTACGGGTTAGGGTTAGGTTTGGGTGTGGGTTAGGGTTAGGATTTGTGTAAGGGTTAGGTTTAGGTTCAGGGGCAGGTTTAGGGTTAGGGTTAGTGTTAGGGTACGGTTTAGGGTTAGGATTGGGTTTAGGGTACGGGTTAGTCTTAGGGTTAGGGTATGTGTTAGGGTTACAGTTAAGGTTTTGGTTAGGGTTAGGGTATGTGTTAGGGTTAGGTTTCGGTTAAGGGTTATGGTTTGCGTTAGGGTTAGGGTTAAGTTTAGAGTGTGGGTTATGGTTATGGTTAGGGTTAGGGTTAGAGTACGGGTTTGGGTTAGTGTTAGGGTACGGGTTGGGTTTACCTTTTGGGTACGGGTTAGGGTAAGGGTTAGGGTTAGGGTTAGGGTTAGGGTATGTGTGATGGTTAGGGTTGGGGTACGGGTTAAGTTTAGGGATAGGGTTAATGTACGGGTTAGGGTTAGGGTTGGGGTTACGGTACGGGTTAGTTTTAGGGTTATGGTACGGTTAGGGTTACGGTTAATGTTAGGGTTAGTGTTAGGTTATGGGTTAGGGTTAGGGTCTATGTAAGGGTGATGGTTAGGTTTACGGTTAGGTTCAGATTTAGGGTGCGGGTTAGGCTTAGGGTTAGGGTTAGTGTTAGCGCTGGGGTATGGGTTAGGGTTACTCTTAGGGTTTGGGTATGGATTAGTGTTAGGGTTAGGGTACGGGATAGGCTTGGGTACGGGTTAGGACAAGGGTTAGGGTTAAGTTTAGGGTACTGGATAGGGTTAGGGTTAGGATTAGGGTTAGGGTTAGGGTATGGGTTAGGTTTAGGGTACGAATTAGGGTTAGGGTTAGGTTCAGGGTTAGGGTTAGGGTTAGGGTACGAGTTAGGGTTATGGTGAGGTTTAGGGTACGGGTTAGGGTTAGTGTTAGGGTTAGGCTTAGGGTTAGGGTTAGGGTACGGGTTAGGGTTAGAGTTAGGGTTAGAGTACGGGTTAGGGTTAGTGTTAGGGTTAGGGTCTGGGTTAATGTACAAGTTAGGCTTATGGTTAGGTTTATGGTTAGGTTACGGGTTTGGGTTAGGTTTAGGGTACGGGATAGTGTTAGTGTATGGGTTAAGTTTAGGGTTAGGTTTAGGTTACGGGTTAGGTTTAGGTTTAGGTGTGCGTTAGGTTTAGGGTTAGGGTTAGGGTTAGGTTACGGGTTAGGGTTAGGGTTGGGGTTAGGGTACGGGTTAATTTTAGAGTTAGGGTACGGGTGAGGGTTATGGTTAAGTTTAGGGTTAGGTTTAGGGTATGGGTTAGGGTTAGGTTACGGTTAAGGGTTATGGTTAGGGTTATGGTTAGTTTTAGGTTTAGGGGGCGGGTTAAGGTTAGGGTTAGGGTTAGCGCTAGGGTATGGGTTAGGGTTACAGTTAGGGTTTGGGTACGGGTTAGGGTTAGGGTTAGGTTAAGGGATAGGGTTGGGTACGGGTTAGGTCAAGGGTTAGGGTTAGGTTTAGTGTATGGGTTAGGGTTAGGTTTAGGATTAGGGTTAGGGTTAGGGTATGGGTTAGGCTTAGGGTACGGGTTAGGGTTAGGGTTATGGTCAGGGTTAGGGTTAGGGTTAGGGTTAGGGTTAGGGTTAGGGTTAGGGTTAGGTTTAGTGTACGGTTCGGGTTAGGTTTAGGGTTAGGGTACGGGTTAGGTTTAGGGTATCGGTTAGGTTTATGTTTAGGGTCAGGTTTAGGGTTAGGGTTAGGATACGAATTAGGGTTAGGGTTAGGGTACGGGTTAGGGTTAGGGTTATGGTACGGGTTAGGGTTACAGTACGGGTTAGGGTTAGGTTGAGGGTTAGGGTTAGGGTTAGAGTACGGTTAGGGTTAGTGTTAGGGTTAGGGTTAGATTATGGTTTAGAGTTAGTGTTAGGGTTAGGTTTAGGGTTAGGTTTCGGGTTATGGAACGGGATAGGGTTAGGATTAGCGTTAGACTACGGGGTAGGGTTAGTGTTAGGGTTAGGGTTAATGTACGGGTTAGGCTTAGGGTTAGGGTTAGGGTTTGTATACGGGTTAGGGTTAGGTTTAGGGTACGGGATAGGGTTTTCGTAGGGGTTAAGTTTAGGGTTAGGGTTAGGTTTAGGTTACGGTTTAGGGTTAGGGTTCGGGATAGGGTTAGGTTTAGGGTGCGGGTTAGGGTTAGGGTTAGTGTAAGGGTTAGGGTTAGGTTTAGGGTCAGGGTTAAGATTAGGGTTAGTGTTAGTGTACGGGTTAAGGTTAGGGTTGCGGTTAGGGTACGGGTTAGTTTTAGGGTTAGGGTACAGATTAGGGTTATGGTTTAGGTTAGGGTTAGGGTTAGGGTATGGGTTAGGGTTAAGTTATGGTTTAGGGTTATGGTTTGGGTAGGGTTAAGATTAAGTTTAGGGTGCGGGTTAGGGTTAGGGTTAGGGTTATAGTACGGGGAAGGGTTAGTGTTAGTGTTAGGGTTAGGGTTAGAGTACGGGTTGGGTTAGTGTTAGGGTACGGGTTAGGTTTACCATTTGGGGACATGTAGGGTAAGGGTTAGGGTTAAGTTAGGTTTAGGGTTAGGGGTTAGGGTTAGACTTAGTGTTAGGCTACTGGATAGGGTTAAGGTACGGGTTAGGTTTAGGTTTAGGTTTAGGGTTAGGTTTATGGTTATAGTACGGGTTAGGTTTAGATTTAGGGTTAGGTTTAGGTTTAGAGTACGATTTAGGGATAGTGTTAGGGTTAGGTTTAGGATTAGGTTACGGGTTAGGGTTCGGGTACGGGTTAGGGTTCAGTTTAGGTGCGGGTTAGGGTTAGGGTTAGGGTTAGGTTTAGGTGCGGGTTAGGGTTAGGGTTAGGGTTAGGGGTTAGTGTTAGAGTTAGGGTTAGGCTACGGGTAGGGTTAGGGTACGGGTTACGGTAAGGGTTAGGGTTCGGTTTAGGGTTAGTGTACGAGTTAGGGTTAGGTTTAGGGTTAGGGTTATGGTATGTGTTAGGGTTAGATTTTGGGTACGGGTTAGGGTTACATTTAGGGTTAGGGTACGGGTTAGGTTTAGGGTTAGGGTTAGGGTATGGTTTATTGTTAGGGTACGGGTTAGGGTTAGGTTTAGGTTCAAGATTAGGGTTAGGTTTAGGGTTAGGGTTAGGGTACGCATTAGGGTTACTGTACGGGTTAGGGTTAGGGTTAGGGTTAGGGTTAGAGCTCGGGTTTGGGTTAGTGTTAGGGTACGGGTTAGGTTTACTGTTTGGCTACGGGTTAGGGTAATGTTTAGTGTTAGTGTTAGGTTTAGGGGTTAAGGTTAGAGTTAGTGGTAGGTTACGGGTAGGGTTAGGGTACGGGTTAGGGTTCAGGTTAGGGTTAGTGTACGGGTTAGGGTTAGGGTTAGGATTAGGGTTAGGGTTAGGGTTAGTGTTAGGGTTACGTTACTGGTGAGGGTTAAGTTTAGGGTACTGTATCGGGGTAGTGTACGTGTTAGGTCTAGGGTTATGGTTAGGTTTAGTGTGCGGGTTAGGGTTAGGGTTAGGTTAGGGTACGTGTTAGGGTTAGGCTTTGGGTACGGGTTAGCGTTATGTTTAGGTTTAGGGTACGTTTTAGGTTTAGGGTTAGGGTTAGGGTACGGTTTAGGGTTAGGTTACGGATTAGGGTTATGTTAGGGTACGGGTTAGTATTACTGTACCGGTTAGGGTTAGTTTTAATGTTAGGATTAGGGTTTTAGAATGGGTTAGCTTTAGAGTTAAGGTTAGGTTTAGGGTTAGAGTACGGGTTAGGGTTAGTATTAGGGTTAGATTTAGTGTTAGGGTACGGATTAGAGTTAGAGTACGGGTTAGGGTTAGGTTTAGGGTTAGGGTTAGGGTAAGAATACGGGTTAGGGTTAGTGTTAGTGTTAGGGTTAGTGTTAGTGTTAGTGTACGGATAGTGTCAGGGTTAGGGTTAGGCTACGGGTTAGGTTTAAGTTTAGGTTACGGTATAGGGTTAGCGTACGTGTTAAGTTTAGGGTTATGGTTAGGTTTAGGTTCCGGGTTAGGGTTAGGTTTAGGTGCAGGTTAGGGTTAGGTTTAGGGTACAGGTTAGGGTTAGGTTTAGGCTCAGGGTTAGGGTTAGTGATAGGGTTATGGTTCGATTAGGGTTAAGGTCGGGGTCACGGTACGGGTTAGTTTTAGTTTTAGGGTACGGGTTAGGGTTACGGTTAATATTAGGGTTAGGGTTAGGGTATGGGTTAGGTTAGGGTATGGGTAAGGGTTATGGTTAGAGTTAGGGTTAGCTTTAGGTTTAGGGTGCGGGTTAAGGTTAGGGTTAGGGTTAGGGTGAGTGTTAGGGTTAGGCTAGGGAATGGTTTACGGTAACTGTTAGGGTTTGGGTACGGGTTAGGGTGAGGGTTATTTTATGGGATAGGGTTGGGGACGGGTTAGGTCAAGGGTTAGGGTTAGGTTTAGGGTACAGTTTAGGGTTAGGGTTTGGATTAAGGTTAGGTTTAGGGTAAGGGTTAGGCTTAGGGTACGAGTTACGGTTAGGGTTAACGTCAGTGTTAGGGTTAGTGTTAGCGTTAGGGTATGGTTTAGGTTTAGGTTTAGTGTACGGGTTAGGGTTAGGGTTACGGTTAGAGTATGGGTTAGGTTTAGGGTACGGGTTAGGGTTAGGTTTAGGGTCAGGTTTAGGGTTAGGGTTAGGGTACGAGTTAGTGTTAGGGTTTGGGTACAGGTTAGGGTTAGGGTATTGGTACGGGTTAGGGTTACAGTACAGGTTAAGGTTAGGGTGAGGGTTAGGGTTAGGTTTACAGTACGGTTAGTGTTAGGTTTAGGGTTAGGGTTAGAGTACGGGTTAGGGTTAGTGTTAGGGTTATGGTTCGGGTTAGGTTTAGGGTTAGGGTACGGGTTAGGGTTAGGGTTAGTGTTAGGGTTAGAGTATGGGGTAGGGTTAGTGTTAGGGTTAGGATTAGGGTTAATGTACGGGTTAGGCTTAGGGTTAGGTTAGGGTTAGGATACTGGTTAGGGTTAGGTTTAGGGTACGGGATAGGGTTAGCGTACGGGTTAAGTTTGGGTTTGGTTAGGTTTAGTTTACAGGTTAGGGTTAGGGTACGGGTTAGGGTTAGGTTTAGTGCACGGGTTAGGTTTAGGGTTAGGTTTAGTGTAAGTGATAAGGTTAGGTTTAGGGTCTGTGTTAGGGTTAGGGTTAGTGTTAGGGTACGGGTTAGAGTTAGGGTTGGGTTCAGGGTACGGGTTAGTTTTAGAGTTAAGATACGGGTTAGCGTTATGGTTAAGGTTAGGGTTAGGGTTAATGTATGGGTTAAGGTTAAGTTACGGTTAAGGGTTATGGTTTGGGTTAGGGTTAGGGTTAAGTTTACGGTGCTGGTTAGGGTTAGCGTAGGGTTAGGGTTAGAGAATGGGTTTGGGTTTGTGTTAGGCTATGGGTTAGGTTTACCGTTTGGGTACGGCTTAGGGTAAGGGTTAGAGTTAGGGTTAGGGGTTAGGTTTAGAGTTACGGTTAGCTACGGGTAGGGTTAGGGTACGGGTTAGGGTAAGGGTTAGGGTTCGGGTTAGGGTTAGTGTACGGCTTAGGTTTAGGGTTAGGGTTAGGGTTAGTGTTAGGGTTACGGTACAGGTTAGGGTTAAGTTTAGGTTACGGGATAGGGTTAGTGTACGTGTTAGGTCTAGGGTTAGGGTTAGGTTTAGTGCGGCTTAGGGTTAGGGTTAGAGATAGAGTACGTGTTAGGGTTAGGGTTTGGGTACGTGTTAGGCTTATGTTTAGGGTTACGGTTCGGGTTAGGTTTAGGGTTAGGGTAAGTGTTAGTGTTAGGTTGCGGGTTAGGGTTAGAGTACGGGTTAGGGTTAGGTTTAGGGTTAGGGTTAGATTTAGAGTACGGGTTAGGGTTAGTGTTAGGTTTAGGGTTAGGGTTAGTGTATGGATAGGGTTAGGGTTAGGGTTAGGGTACGGGTTTGGGTTTGGTTTAGGGTACGGGATAGGGTTAGTGTACAGGTTAAGTTTAGGTTTAGTGTTAGGTTTAGGTTACGGGTTAGTGTTAGGGTACGAGTTTGGGTTAGGTTTAGGTGCGGGTTAGGGTACGGGTACGGGTTATGGTTATGGTATGTGTTAGGGTTAGGGTTTGGGTACCGGTTAGGGTTACGTTTAGGTTTAGGGTACGGGTTAGGTTTAGGGTTAGGTTTAGGGTACGGTTTAGGGTTAGGTACGGGATAGGGTTAAGATTAGGGTCAGGGTTAGGGTTAGATTACGGGTTAGGGTTACTGAACAGGTTAGGGTTAGGTTTAGGGTACGGGATAGGGTTAGCGTACGGGTTAAGTTTAGGGTTAGGGTTAGGTTTTGGTTATGGGTTAGGTTTAGGGTATTGGTTAGGGTTAGGTTTAGGGTCAGGTTTAGGGTTAGGGTTAGGGTACGAGTTAGGGTTACGGTTAGGGTACGGGTTAGGGTTAGGGTATTGGTACAGGTGAGGGTTACAGTACAGGTTAAGGTTAGTTTTAGGGTTAGGGTTAGGTTTAGAGTACGGTTAGGGTTAGGGTTAGGGTTAGGGTTAGAGTACGGTTTAGGGTTAGTGTTAGGGTTAGGGTTAGGGTACGGGTTAGGGTTAGGGTTAGGGTTAGAGTATGGGATAGGGTTTGTGTTAGGGTTAGGGTTAGGGTTAATGTACGGGTTAGGCTTAGCGTTAGGTTTACGGTTAGGATACGGGTTAGGGTTAGGTTTAGGGTACGGGATAGGGTTAGCATACGGGTTAAGTTTAGCGTTAGGGTTAGGTTTAGGTTAGGGGTTAGGTTTAGGGTATTGGTTAGGGTTAGGTTTAGGGTTAGGGTTAGGGTACGGGTTAGGGTTAGGTTTAGGGTCAGGGTTAGGTTTAGGGATAGGGTTATGGTACGGGTTAGGGTTAGGGTTGGGGTTAGGGTACGTGTTAATTTTAGGGTTAGGGTACGGGTTAGAGTTACGGTTAAGGTTAGGGTTAGGGATAGGTTATGGGTTAGTGTTAGGGTTAGGTTTTGGGTAAGGGTTAGGTTTATGATTAGGATTAGGGTACAGGTTAGGTTTAGGGTCCGGGTTAAGGTTAGCATTAGGGTTAGGGTACGGGTTAGGTTTAGGGTTATGTTACGTGTTAGGGTACGGTTTAGGGTTAGGTTTAGGGTTGGTGTTAGGGTTAGGGTACGGGTTAGGGTTATGGTACAGTTTAGGGTTAGGTTTAGGGTTAGATTTACGGTTAGTGTATGGGTTAGGGTTAGGTTTAGGGTAGGGGTTAGGGATAGGATACGGGTTAGGGTTAGGAGTAGGGTATGGGTTAGATTTAGGGTTAGGGTTAAGGTTAGGTTTAGGGTTATGGTACGGGTTAGTGTACGGGTTAGGGTTACGGTTAAGGTAAGGGTACGGTACGGTTTTGTGTAATGATACGGGTTAGGGTACAGGTTTGGATTAGTGTTAGGGTGCGTGTAGGTTTACTGTTTGGGTACAGGTTACGGTAGGGTTAGTGTTATGGTTAGGGTTAGGGGTTAGGGTTATTATTAGGCTATGGGATAGGGTTAGGGTACGGTTTTTGGGTACAGTTTAGGGTTGGGGTTAGTGTATGAGTATGGGTATGGGTTAGGTTTAGGGTTAGGGTTAATGCTGGTTTAGGGTGCGGGTTAGGGTTAAGGTTAGGGTACGGGATGGGGTTAGTGTATATGTTAGGTCTAGGATTCGGGTTAGGTTTAGTGTGCGGGTTAGAGTTAGGGTTAGGGTTAGTGTACGAGTTAGGGTTAGGGTTTGGGTACGGGATAGGGTTACGTTTAGGTTTAGGGTATGTGTTAGGTTTAGGGCTACGGTTAGGAAATGGATTAGGGTTAGGGTACGGGTTAGGGTTATGGTTAGGGTCAGCGTTAGAGTTAGGTTTAGGGTAAGGGTTAGGGTACGGGTTAGGGTTAGGTTTAGGGTTAGTGTTGGGGTTATAGTATGGGTTAGGGTTAGTGTTAGGGTTAGGGTTAGGGTTAGTGTACGGATAGGGTTAGGGTTAGGGTTAGGGTACAGGTTAGGGTTAGGGTTATGGTACCGGTTAGGGTTACAGTAGAGGTTAGGGTTAGGTTGAGGGTTAGGGTTAGGGTTAGAGTACGATTAGGGTTAGAGTTAGGGTTAGGGTTAGAGTACGGGTTAGGGTTAGTGTTAGGGTTAGGGTTAGGGTTAGGGTTAGGGTTAGGGTTAGGGTACGGGTTAGGGTTAGGGTTAGGTTTAGGGTTAGAGTACGGGTAGGATTAGTGTTAGGTTTAGGGTTAGGGTTAGGGTTAGTGTACGGGTTAGTGTTAGGGTACGGGTTAGGGTTAGGGTGGGGTTAGGGTACGGGTTAGTTTTGGGGTTAGGGTATGGGTTAGGGTTACGGTTAAGTTTAAGGTTATGGTTAGGGTATGGGTTAGGGTTAGGTTACGGTTAAGGGTTATGGTTTGGGTTAGGGTTAGGGTTAAGTTTAGGGTGTGGGTTATGGTTATGTTTAGGGTTAGAGTTAGAGTAGGGTTTGGGTTAGTGTTAGGGTACGGGTTAGGTTTACCATTTGGGTACGGGTTAGTGTAAGGGGTAGGGTTAGTGTTAGGGTTAGGGTACGGGTTATGGTTAGGGTTTGGGTACGGGTTAGGATTAGGGATAGGGTTATGGTACGTGTTAGGGTTAGGGTTGGGGTTACGGTATGGGTTATTTTTAGGATTATGGTACGGGTTAGGGGTACGGTTAATGTTAGGGTTAGTGTTAGGTTATGGGTTAGGTTTAGGGTACGGGTAAGGGTTATGGTTATGGTTACGGTTATGTTTAGGTTTAGGGTGCGGGTTAGGCTTAGTGTTAGGGTTAGGGTTAGCGCTAGGGTATGGTTAGGGTTACTCTTAGGGTTTGGGTACGGGTTAGGGTTAGGGTTAGGGTTCTATGTAGGGTTAGTGTACGGGTTAGGGTTAGGGTTAGGGTTAGAGTATGGGTTAGGTTTAGTGTTAGGGTTAGGGTTAGGGATAGTGTACGGATAGGGTTAGGGTTAGTGTTAGGGTTAGGGTACAAGTTAGGGTTACGTTTAGGGTACGGGATAGGGTTAGTGTATGGGATAAGATTAGGGTTAGGTTTAGGTTACGGTTTAGGGTTAGGGTACGGGTTAGGGTTAGGTTTAGGTGCGAGTTAGGGTTAGGGTAATGGTTAGGGTTAGGTTTAGGGTCAGGGTTAGGATTAGGGATAGGGTTATGGTACGGGTTAGGGTTAGTGTTTGGGTTACGTTACAGGTTAGTTTTAGGGTTAGGGTATGGTTTAGGGTTATTGTTAAGGTTAGGGTTAGTGTTAGGTTATGGGTTAGGGTTAGGGTACCGGTAAGGGTTATGGTTAGGGTTACAGTTAGGTTTAGGTTTAGGGTGAGGGTTAGGCTTAGGGTTATGGTTAGGGTTAGCGCTAAGGTATGGGTTAGGGTTACTGTTAGGTTTTGGGTACGGGTTAGGGTTAGGGTTAGGGTACGTGATAGGTTTGGGTACGGGTTAGGACAAGGGTTAGGGTTAGGTTTAGGGTACGGGTTAGGTTTACGGATAGGGTAAGGGTTAGGGTTAGGGTACGGGTTAGGGTTAGTGTACGGGTAAGGGTTAGGGTCAGTGTTAGGGATAGGGTACGTGTTAGGGTTAGTTTTAGGGTACGGTTAAGGGTTATGTTTAGCGTTAGGTTTAGGGTTAAGTTTAGGGTTCGGTTTAGTGTTAGTGTTAGGGTTAGGGTTAGGGTTAGAGTACGGGTTTGGGTTAGTGTAATGGTACGGGTTAGGTTTACCGTTTGGGTATGGGTTAGGTAAGGGTTAGGGTTAGGTTTAGGGGTTAGGGTTAGAGTTAGTGTTAGGCTAAGGGATAGGGTTAGAATACAGGATAGGATTAGGTTTAAGTTTAGGGTTAGGTTTAGGGTTATAGTACGGGTTTGGGTTAGAAATAGGTTTAGGTTTAGGGTTAGAGTATGGGTTAGGGATAGTGTTAGGGTTAGGGTTAGTGTTAGGGTACAGGTTAGGGTTAACATATGGGTTAGGGTTACGTTTAGGTTTAGGGTTAGTGTTAGAGTACGGGCTAGGGTTAGTGTTAGGGTTAGGGTTAGGGTTAGAGTGCGGATAGGGTTAGGGTTAGGGTTAGGGTACGGGTTAGGGTTAGGTTTAGGGTACGGGATAGGGTTAGCGTAGGGTTTAAGTTTAGGTTTAGGGTTAAGTTTAGGGTTAGGGATAGTGTACGGATAGGGTTAGGGTTAGTGTTAGGGTTAGGGTACAGGTTAGGGTTAGGTTTAGGGTACGGGATAGGGTTAGTGTACGGGATAAGTTTAGGGTTAGGTTAGGTTACGGGTTAGGGTTAGGGTATGGGTTAGGGTTAGGTTTAGGTGCGGGTTAGGGTTAGGGTATGGGTTAGGGTTAGGTTTAGGGTCAGGGTTAGGATAAGGGATAGGGTTATGGTACAGGTTAGGGTTAGGGTTTGGGTTACGTTACTGGTTAGTTTAAGGGTTAGTGTATGGTTTAGGTTTATGGTTAAGGTTAGGGTTAGTGTTAGGTTATGGGTTAGGGTTAGGGTACGGGTAAGGGTTATGGTTAGGGTTACGGTTAGGTTTAGGTTTAGGGTGCGGGTTAGGCTTAGGGTTATGGTTAGGGTTAGCGCTAGTGTATGGGTTAGGGTTACTCGTAGGGTTTGGATACGGGTTAGGGTACGTGATAGGTTTGGGTACGGGTTAGGGTTAGGGTTAGGTTTAGGGTTTGGATTAGAGTAGGGGATTGGGTTAGTGTAGGGTACGGGTTAGGTTTACCATTTGGGTACAGGTTAGGGTAAGGGTTAGGGTTAGGGTTAGGGGTTAGGTTTAAAGTTAGTGTTAGGCTACGGGTAGGTTTAGGGTACGGGTTAGGTTTAGGGTTAGGGTTAGTGTTAGGGTTACGTTACGGGTTAGGGTTAAGGTTAGGGTATGGGATAGGGTTAGTGTAGGTGTTAGGTCTAGGGTTAGGGTTAGGTTTAGTGTGCATGTTAGGGTTAGGTTTAGGGTTAGGGTACGTGTTAGGTTTAGGGTTTGGGTAAGGGTTAGGGTTACACTTAGTGTTAGGGTACGGGTTAGGTTTAGGGTTAGGGTTAGGTTACGATTTAAGGTTAGGGTACGGGTTAGGGTTAGGTTTAGGGTCAAGGTTAGTGTTAGGTTTAGGGTTAGGGTTAGTGTTAGGGTACGCGTTAGGGTTACTGTACGGGTTAGGGTTAGGGTTAGGTTTAGGGTTAGGGTTACATTACGGGTTAGGGTTAGAGTTAGGGTTCGGTTTAGTGTTAGAGTACCGGGTAGGGTTATTGTTAGTGTTAGGGTTAGTGTTAGGGTACGGGTTAGGGTTATAGTACAGATTAGGTTTAGAGTTAGGGTTAGATTTAGGGTTAGAGTACGGGTTAGGGTTAGTGTTAGGTTTGGGTTAGTGTTAGTGTATGGGTTAGGGTTAGAGTACGGGTTAGGGTTAAGTTTAGGGTTAGGGTTAGGGTCAGTGTACGGATAGGGTTAGGGTTAGGGTTAGGGTTCGGTTACGGTTTAGGGTTAGGTTTAGGTGCGTGTTAGGGTTAGGGTTAGGTTTAGGTGCGGGTTAGGGTTAGGGTTAGGGTTAGGGGTTAGGGTTAGATTTAGGGTTAGGCTACGGGTAGGGTTAGGGTACGGGTTACGGTTAGAGTTAGGGTTCGGGTTAGGGTTAGTGTACGGGTTAGGTTTAGGGTTAGGTTTAGGTTAGGATTACGGTTAATGTTAGGGTACCGGTATGGGTTAGGGTTAAGGTTCCGGTACAGGATAGAGTTAGTGTAAGGTTTAGGTCTAGGGTTAGGGTTAGTTTTACGGTGTGGGTTAGAGTTAGGCCCTGGGTTAGGGTTAGGTTACGGGTTAGGGTTAGGGTTAGGTTTAGGGTTAGGGTTAGTGTTATAGTACGTGTTACGGTTAGTGTTAGGGTTAGGGTTAGGGTTAGTGTACGGATAGTGTTAGGGTTAGATTTAGGGTTAGGTTACGGGTTAGGGTTAAGTTTAGGGTATGGGGTAGGGTTAGTGTACGGGTTAAGTTTAGGGTTGGGGTTAGGTTTAGGTTAAGGTTTAGGGTTAGGGTAAGGGTTAGGGTTAGGTTTCGATGCGGGTTAGGGTTAGGGAACGGGTTAGAGTTAGGGTTAGTGTTAGTGTACGGGTTAGGGTTAGTGTTAGTGTTAGGGTTAGTGTTAGGGTTAGGATACGGGTTAGGACTAGGGTTAGGGTGCGTGATAGGTTTAGGGTACGTGTTATGTCTAGGGTTAGGTTTACGTTTACAGTGCGGGTTAGAGTTAGGCCCTGGGTTAGGGTTAGGGTACAGGTTAGGGTTAGGGTTTGGGTTAGGGTTATGGTTAGTGTACGGGTTAGGGTTAGGGTTAGTGTTAGGGTTAGGGTTCGGGTTAGTGTTAGGGTACGGGTTAGGGTTAGGATACGGGTTAGGCCTAGGTTTAGGGTTAGGTTTAGGATGCGGGTTAGGGTTAGGGTTAGGGTTAGGGTTAGGGTACGGGATTAGGGTTAGTGTTAGGGTCAAGGTTAGGGTTAGGTTTAGGTTTAGGGTTAGGGTTGGGTACGGGTTCGGGTTACGGTACGACTTAGGGTAAGGGTAAGGGTTAGGTTTAGGGTTAGGATTATAGTAGGGGGTTAGGGTTAGTGTTAGGGTTACGTTTAGGGTTAGAGTACTGGTTAGGGTTAGTGTTAGGGTTATGGTTAGTGTTAGGGTTAGGGTTAAGTTTAAAGTACGGTTAGGGTTAGGGTTAGGGATAGGTTTAGAGTACGGGATAGGGTTAGTGTTAAGGTTAGGGTTAGGGTTAGGGTTAGTGTGCGGTTAGGGTTAGGTTTAGGGTCAGCGTTAGGGTTAGGGTTAGTGTTAGTGTACGCGTTAAGGTTAGGGTTGGGGTTAGGGTACGGGTTAGTTTTAGGGTTAGGGTATGAGTTAGGGTTATGGTCAAGGTTAGGTTTAGGGTTAGGGTATGGGTTAGGGTTAGGTTACGGTTAAGTGTTATGGTTTGCGTTAAGGTTAGGGTTAAGTTTAGGGTGCGGGTTAGGGTTAGGTTTAGGGTTAAGTTTAGAGTACGGGTTTGGGTTAGTGTTAGTGTACGTGTTAGGTTTACCGTTTGGGTACGTGTTAGGGTAAGGGTTAGGGTTAGGGTTAGGGATAGGGTTAGGGGTTAGGGTTAGAGTTAGGGTTAGGCTACGGGAAGGGTTAGGGTTAGGGTTAGGGTTAGGATTAGAGTACGGGTTTGGTTTAGTGTTAGGGTACGGGATAGGTTTACCGTTTGGGTACGGGTTAGGGTAATGGTTAGGGTTAGGGTTGGGGGTTAGGGTTAGAGTTAGGGTTAGGCTACGGGTAGGGTTAGAGTACGGGTTAGGGTTAGGGTTAGTGTTAGTGTTACGGTACGGGTTAGGGTTAAGGTTAGGGTACGGTATAGGGTTAGTGTATGTGTTAGGTCTATGGTTAGGGTTAGGTTTAGTGTGCCGGTTAGGGTTAGGGTACGTGTTAGGGTTAAAGTTTCTGTACGGGTTACGGTTACTTTTAGGGTTAGGGTACGGGTTAGGTTTAGGGTTAGTGTAAGGGTTAGTGTTAGGGTATGGGTTAAGGTTAGAGTACGGGTTAGGGTTAGGTTTAGGGTTAGGTTTAGTGTTAGAGTACGGGTTAGGGATAGTGTTAGGGTTAGGGTTAGGGTTAGTGTACAGATAGTGTAGGGTTAGTTTTAGGGTTAGTGTATAGTTTAGGGTTAGGTTTAGGGTACGGGATAGGTTTAGTGTTCAGGTTAAGTTTAGGGTTAGGGTTAGGTTTAGGTTACGGGTAAGGGATAGGTTACGGGTTAGGGTTAGGTTTAGGTGCGGGTGAGGGTTAGGGTTGGGGTTAGGGTACGGGTTAGAGTTAGGGTTATGTTACATGTTAGGGTTACAGTACGGGTTAGGGTTAGGGTGAGGTTTAGGGTTAGGGTTAGAGTACAGTTAGGGTAAGGGTTAGGGTTAGGGTTAGAGTAAGGGTTAGGGTTAGTGTTAGGGTTAGGGAAAGGTTTTGGATTAGGCTTATGGTATGGTTTAGGGTTAGGGTTAGGGTTAGGGTTAGATTACGGGGTATGGTTAGTGTTAGGGTTAGGTTTAGGGTTAATGTACGGGTTAGGCTTAGGGTTAGGTTTAGGTTTAGGTTACGGGTTAGGGTTAGGTTTAGGATATGGGATAGGGTTAGCATACGGGATAAGTTTAGGGTTAGGGTTAGGATTAGGTTACGGGTTAGGGTTACGGTACGGGTTATGGTTAGGTTTAGGGTGTGGGTTAGGGTTAGGGTTAGGGTTAGTGTATGGGTTAGGGTTAGGTTTAGGGTCAGGGTTAGTGTTAGGGTTAGTGTTAAGGTATGGGTTAGGGTTAGGGTTGTGGTTAGGGTACGGGTTAGTTTTAGGTTTAGGTTATGGTTTAGGGTTACGGTAAAGTTAGGGTTAGGGTTAGGGTGTGGGTTAGGGTTAGGGTTAAGTTTAGGGTGCAGTTTAGGGATAGGGTTAGGGTTATGGTTAGGGTTAGAGTACGGGTTTGGGTTAGTGTTAGGGTACGGGTTAGGTGTTCCGTTTGGGTATGGCATAGGGTAAGGAAGAGGGTTAGGTTTAGGGTTAGGTTTTAGGGTTAGCGTTAGGGTTAGGCTACGGGATAGGGTTAAATTACGGGTTAAGGTTAGGTTTTGGTTAGGGTTAGGTTTAGGGTTATAGTACGGGTTAGGGTTAGAGTTAGGGTTAGGTTTAGGGTTAGAGTACGGTTAGGGATAGTGTTAGGGTTAGGGTTAGTGTTAGGGTACGGGTTAGGGTTAGCGTAAGGGTTAGGGTTACGTTTAGGGTTAGGGTTTGTGTTAGAGTATGGGTTAGGTTTAGTGTTAGGGTTAGGGTTAGTTTTAGGGTTAGAGTACGGGGTAGGATTAGTGTTAGCATTATGGTTAGGGTTAGTGTATGTGTTAGGGTAATGGTTAGGGTTAGGGTTGGGGTTAATGTACGGTTTAGGCTTAGGGTTAGGTTTGGGTTACGGGTTAGGGTTAGGATTAGTGTAAGGGTTAGGGTTAGCTTTAGGGTCAGGGTTAGGTTTAGGGTTAGTGTTAGGGTATGGGTTAGGGTTAGGGTTTGGGTTAGGGTACGGGTTAGTTTTAGGGTTAGGGTATGGGTTAGGTTTACGGTTAAGTTTAGGGTTAAGGTTATGGTATGTGTTAGGGTTAGCTTACTGTTAAGGGTTATGGTTTGTGTTAGGGTTAGTTTTAAGTTCAGGGTGCGTGTTAGGTTTACCGTTAGGGTTAGGGTTAGAGAACGGGTTTGGGTTAGTGTTAGGGTACGGGTTAGGTATACCGTTTGTGTACGGGTGAGTGTAAGGGTTAGGGTTAGGGTTAGGTTTAGGGTACGGATTAGGTTTAGGGTATAGGTTGGGGTTAGTGTTAGGATCAGGGTTAGGTTTAGGGTTAGTGTACGAGTTAGGTTTAGGGTTAGGGTACGGGTTAGGTTTAGGGTTATGGTACGGTATAGGATTACAGTACGGGTTAGGGTTAGGGTGAGGGTTAGGGTTAGGGTTAGAGTATGGTTAGGATTAGGGTTAGGGTTAGAGTACGGGTTAGGTTTAGTGTTAGGGTTAGGCTTAGGCTTAGGGTTAAGATTAGTGTTAGGGTTATATTACGGGTTAGGTTTAGAGTTAGGGTTAGGTTTAGGGTTAGAGTACGGGTTAGGGTTAGTGTTAGGTTTAGGGTTAGGTTTAGGGATAGTGTACGGATAGGGTTAGGGTTAGGGTTCGGGTTAGGGTTAGGGTACGCATTAGGGTTAGGTTTAGGGTACGGGATAGGGTTAGCGTGTGGGTTAAGTTTAGGGTTAGGGTTAGGTTTAGGTTACGGGTTAGGGTTATGGTACTTGTTAGAGACAGGGTTAGGGTTAGGATTAGGGTACGAGTTAGGGTTAGGGTTAGGTTTAGGTGCGGGTGAGGGTTAGGGTTGGGGTTAGGGTACGGGTTAGTTTTAGGGTTAAGGTACGGGTTAGGGTTACGGTTCAGGTTGGGGTTAGTGTTAGGGTATGCTTAGGGTCAGGGTACGGGTAAGCGATATGGTTAGGGTTAGCGTTAGGTTTAGGTTTAGGGTGCGAGTTAGGATTAGGTTTAGGGTTAGGCTTAGCGCTAGGGAATGGGTTAGGGTTACTGTTAGGTTTGGGTACGGGTTAGGGTTAGGGTTAGGGTTAGGGTACAAGATAGGTTTGGGTAGGGGTTAGGTGAAGGGTTAGGATTAGGTTTAGGGTAAGAGGGTTAGCATTAGGTTTAGGATTAGGGTTAGGGTATGGGTTAGGTTTAGGGTACGGGTTAGGGTTAGGGTCAGGGTTAGGGTTAGGGTTAGTGTATGAGTTAGGGTTAGGGTTAGGTTTAGGGTACGGCTTAGGGTTAGGTTTAGGGTTAGGGTACGGGTTAAGTTTAGGGTACGGTTTAGGGTTAGGGTCAGGGTTATTGTTAGGCTATGAGTTAGGGTTAGGGTTAGGGTACGGGTTGGAGTTAGGGTTATGTTACATGTTAGGGTTACAGTACGGGTTAGGGTTAGGATGAGGTTTAGGGTTAGGGTTAGAGTACAGTTAGGGTAAGGGTTAGGGTTAGGGTTAGAGTAAGGGTTAGGGTTAGTGTTAGGATTAGGGAAAGGTTTAGGGTTAGGGTTAGGGTATGGGTTAGGGTTAGGGTTAGGGTTAGGGTTAGGGTTAAATTACGGGGTAGGGTTATTGTTAGGGTTAGGGTTAGGGTTTATGTACGAGTTAGGCTTAGGGTTATTTTTAGGGTTAGGTTACAGTTAAGGTTAGGTTTAGGGTATGGGATAGGGTTAGCGTACGGGATAAGTTTAGGGTTAGGGTTAGGATTAGGTTATGGGATAGGGTTAGGGTTGGGTTATGGTTAGGTTTAGGGTGCAGGTTAGGGTTAGGGTTAGGGTTAGTGTACGGGTTAGGGTTAGGTTTAGGGTCAGGGTTAGTGTTCGGGTTAGTGTTAGGGTATGGGTTAGGGTTAGGTTTGGGTTTAGGGTTAGGGTACGGTTAAGGGTTAAGGTTAGTGTTAGGGTAAGGGTTAAGTTTAGGGTGCGGTTTAGGGATAGGGTTAGGGTTATGGTTAGGGTTAGAGTACGGGTTTGGGTTAGTGTTAGGGTACAGGTTAGGTGTTCCGTTTGGGTACGGCATAGGGTAAGGAATAGGGTTAGGGTTAGGGTTAGGGTTTAGGGTTAGAGTTAGGGTTACGTTACAGGATAGGGTTAGATTATGGGTTAAGGTTATGTTATGATTAGAGTTAGGTTTAGGGTTATAATATGGGTTAGTGTTAGAGTTAGGGTTAGGTTTAGGGTTAGAGTATGGTTAGGGATAGTGTTAGGGTTAGGGTTAGTGTTAGGGTACGGGTTAGGGTTAGCGTAAGGATTAGGGTTACATTTAGGGTTAGGGTTAGTGTTAGAGTATGGGTTAGTGTTAGTGTTAGGGTTAGGGTTAGGTTTAGGGTTAGAGTACGGGGTAGGATTAGTGTTAGGGTTATGGTTAGGGTTAGTGTATGGGTTAGGGTAAGGGTTAGGTTTAGGGTTAGGGGTTAGGTTTAGAGTTAGTGTTAGGCTACGGGTAGGGTTAGGGTACGGGTTAGGTTCAGGGTTAGGGTTAGTGTTAGGGTTACGTTACGAGTTAGAGTTAAGGTTAGGGTATGGTATAGGGTTAGTGTAGGTGTTAGGTCTAGGGTTAAGGTTAGGTTTAGTGTGCATGTTAGGGTTAGGTTTAGGGTTAGGGTACGTGTTAGGGTTAGGGTTTCTGGTAAGGGTTAGGGTTACATTTAGGGTTAGGGTACAGGTTAGGTTTAGGGTACGGGTCAGGTTACGGTTTAGGGTTAGGGTACGGGTTATGGTTAGGTTTAGGGTCAAGGTTAGGGTTAGGTTTAGGGTAAGGGTTAGGGTTAGGGTACGCGTTAGGGTTACTGTACGGGTTAGGGTTAGGGTTAGGTTTAGGGTTAGGGTTACATTATGGGTTAGGGTTAGAGTTAGGGTTAGGTTTAGGGTTAGAGTATGGGATAGGGTTATTGTTAGTGTTAGGGTTAGTGTTAGGGTACAGGTTAGGGTTATAAAACGGATTAGGTTTAGAGTTAGGGTTAGGTTTAGGGTTAGAGTACGGGTTAGGGTTAGTGTTAGTGTTAGGGTTAGTGTTAGTGTACGGGTTAGGGTTAGAGTACGGGTTAGGGTTAGGTTTAGGGTTAGGGTTAGGGTCAGTGTACGGATAGGGTTAGGGTTAGGGTTAGGGTTCAGGTACGGGTTAGGGTTAGGTTTAGGTGCGGGTTAGGGTTAGGGTTAGGTTGAGGTGCGGGTTAGGGTTAGGGTTAGGGTTAGGGTTAGGGGTTACGGTTAGAGTTAGGGTTAAGCTACGGGTAGGGTTAGGGTATGGGTTACGGTTAGGGTTAGGGTTCGGGTTAGGGTTAGTGTACGGGTTAGGTTTAGGGTTAGGGTTAGGGTTAGGTTTATGGTTAATGTTAGGGTACCGGTACGGGTTAGGGTTAAGGTTCCGGTACAGGATAGGGTTAGTGTAAGTGTTAGGTCTAGAGTTAGGGTTAGTTTTACGGTGCGGGTTAGAGTTAGGCCCTGGGTTAGGGTTAGGTTATGGGTTAGGGTTAGATTACGGGTTAGGGTTAGGTTTAGGGTTAGGGTTAGTGTTAGAGTTCGTGTTAGGGTTAGTGTTAGGGTTAGGGTTAGGGTTACTGTACGGATAGTGTTAGGGTTAGATTTAGGGTTAGGTTACAGGTTAGGGTTAGGTTTAGGGTATGGGATAGGGTTAGTGTACTGGTTAAGTTTAGGGTTAGGGTTAGGTTTAGATTATGGGTTAGGGTTAGTGTAAGGGTTAGGGTTAGGTTTCGGTGCGGGTTAGGGTTAGGGTACAGGTTAGAGTTAGGGTTAGGGTTAGTGTACGGGTTAGGGTTAGTGTTAGGGTTAGGATACGGGTTAGGACTAGGGTTAGGGTACGTGATAGGGTTAGGGTACGTGTTATGTCTAGGGTTAGGTTTAGGTTTACGGTGCGGGTTAGAGTTAGGCCCTGGGTTAGGGTTAAGGTACGGGTTAGCGTTAGGTTATGGGTTAGGGTTATGGTTAGTGTATGGGTTAGGGTTAGGGTTAGTGTTAGGGTTAGGGTTCGGGTTAGTGTTAGGGTACAGGTTAGGGTTAGGCTACGGGTTAGGTCTAGGTTTAGGGTTAGGTTTAGGATGCGGGTTAGGGTTAGGGTTAGGGTTAGGGTACGGGATTAGGGTTAGACTTAGGGTCAAGGTTAAGGTTAGGTTTAGGGTTAGGGTTAGGGTTGGGTACGGGTTCGGGTTACGGTACGACTTAGGGTTAGGTTAAGGGTTAGGTTTAGGGTTAGGATTATAGTAGGGTTTTAGGGTTAGTGTTAGGGTTACGTTTAGGGTTAGAGTACTGGTTAGGGTTGGTGTTAGGGTTATGGTTAGTGTTAGCGTTAGGGTTAAGGTTAGATTACGGGTTAGGGTTAGGGTTAGGGATAGGTTTAGAGTACGGGATAGGGTTAGTGTTAAGGTTAGGGTTAGGGTTAGGGTTAGTGTGCGGTTAGGGTTAGGTTTAGGGTCAGGGTTAGGGTTAGGGTTAGTGTTAGTGTACGCGTTAAGTTTAGGGTTGGGGTTAGGGTACGGGTTAGATTTAGGGTTAGGGTATGAGTTAGGGTTATGGTTAAGGTTAGGTTTAGGGTTAGGGTATGGGTTAGGGTTAGGTTACGGTTAAGGGTTATGGTTTGCATTAGGGTTAGGGTTAAGTTTAGGGTGCGGGTTAGGGTTAGGGTTAGGGTTAAGTTTAGAGTACGGGTTTGGGTTAGTGTTCGGGTACGTGTTAGGTTTACCATTTGGGTACTTGTTAGGGTAAGGGTTAGGGTTAGGGTTAGGGATAGGGTTAGGTGTTAGGGTTAGAGTTTGGGTTAGGCTACGGGAAGGGTTAGGGTTAGGGTTAGGGTTAGGATTTCAGTACGGGTTTGGGTTAGTGTTAGGGTACGGGATAGGTTTACCGTTTGGGTATGGGTTAGGGTAAGGGTTAGGGTTAGGGTTGGGGGTTAGGGTTAGAGTTAGGGTTAGGCTACGGGTGGGTTAGGGTATGGGTTAGGGTTAGGGTTAGGGTTAGTGTTAGGGTTACGGTACGGGTTAGGGTTAAGGTTAGGGTACGGTGTAGGGTTAGTGTACGTGTTAGGTCTAGGGTTAGGGTTAGGTTTAGTGTGCGGGTGAGGTTTAGGTTTAGGGTACGTGTTAGGGTTAAAGTTTGGGTACGGGTTAGGGTTACTTTTAGGGTTAGGGTACGGGTTAGGTTTAGGGTTAGTGTAAGGGTTAGTGTTAGTGTAGGGGTTATGGTTAGATTAGGGGTTAGGGTTAGGTTTAGGGTTAGGTTTAGTGTTAGAGTACGGGTTAGGGTTAATGTTAGGGTTAGGGATAGGGTTAGTGTACGGATAGTGTTAGGGTTAGGGTTAGGGTTAGTGTATAGTTTAGGGTTTGGTTTAGGGTACAGGATTGGTTTAGTGTTCAGGTTAAGTTTAGGGTTAGAATTAGATTTAGGTTATGGGTAAGGGTTAGGTTATGGGTTAGGGTTAGGTTTAGGTTCGGGTGAGTGTTAGGGTTGGGGTTAGGGTACGGGTTAGTTTTAGGGTTAAGGTAAGGGTTAGGGTTACGGTTCAGGTTGGGGTTAGTGTTAGGGTATGCTTAGGGTCAGGGTACGGTTAAGGGTTATGGTTAGGGTTAGCGTTAGGTTTAGGTTTAGGGTGCGAGTTAGGATTAGGTTTAGGGTTAGGCTTAGCGCTAGGGAATGGGTTAGGGTTACTGTTAGGTTTGGGTACGGGTTAGGGTTAGGGTTAGAGTACGAGATAGGTTTGGGTACGTGTTAGGTGAAGGGTTAGGATTAGGTTTAGGGTAAGAGTTAGGGTTAGCGTTAGGTTTAGGATTAGGGTTAGGGTATGGGTTAGGTTTAGGGTACGGGTTAGGGTTAGGGTCAGGGTTAGGGTTAGGGTTAGGGTATGAGTTAGGGTTAGGGTTAGGTTTAGGGTACCGCTTAGGGTTAGGTTTAGGGTTAGGGTACGGGTTAAGTTTAGAGTACGGGTTAGGGTTAGGTTCAGGGTTAGTGTTAGGCTATGAGTTAGGGTTAGGGTTAGGGTACGGGTTAGAGTTAGGGTTATGTTACATGTTAGGGTTACGGTACGGGTTAGGGTTAGGATGAGGTTTAGGGTTAGGTTTAGAGTACAGTTAGTGTAAGGGTTAGGGTTAGGGTTAGAGTAAGGTTTAGGGTTAGTGTTAGGGTTATGGAAGGTTTAGGGTTAGGGTTAGGGTGTGGGTTAGGGTTAGGGTTAGGGTTAGGGTTAAATTACGGGGTAGGGTTAGTGTTAGGGTTAGGGTTAGGGTTAATGTACAGGTTAGGCTTAGGGTTAGGTTTAGGGTTAGGTTACGGTTAGGGTTAGGTTTAGGGTATGGGATAGGGTTAGCGTACGGGATAAGTTTAGGGTTAGGGTTAGGATTAGGTTACGGGATAGGGTTAGGGTACGGGTTATGGTTAGGTTTAGGGTGCAGGTTAGGGTTAGGGTTAGGGTTAGTGTATGGGTTAGGGTTAGGTTTAGGGTCAGCGTTAGTGTTCGGGTTAGTGTTAGGGTATGGGTTAGGGTTAGGGTTGGGGTTAGGGTTAGGGTACGGTTAAGGGTTAAGGTTAGTGTTAGGGTAAGGGTTAAGTTTAGGGTGCGGTTAAGGGATAGGGTTAGGGTTATGGTTAGGGTTAGAGTACGGGTTTGGGTTAGTGTTAGGGTACAGGTTAGGTGTTCCGTTTGGGTACGGCATAGGGTAAGGAATAGGGTTTGTTAGGGTTAGGGATTAGAGTTAGAGTTAGGGTTAGGCTACGGGATAGGGTTAGATTACGGGTTAAGGTTAGGTTATGATTAGGGTGAGGTTTAGGGTTATAGTACGGGTTAGGGTTAGAGTTAGGGTTAGGTTTAGGGTTAGAGTACGGTTAGGGATAGTGTTAGGGTTAGGGTTAGTGTTAGGGTACGGGTTAGGGTTAGCGTAAGGGTTAGGGTTACGTTTAGGGTTAAGGTTAGTGTTAGAGTATGGGTTAGGGTTAGTGTTAGGGTTAGGGTTAGGTTTAGGTTTAGAGTACGGGTTAGGTTTAGTCTTAGGGTTATGTTTAGGGTTAGTGTATGGGTTAGGGTAAGGGTTAGGTTTAGGGTTAGGGGTTAGGTTTAGAGTTAGTGTTAGGCTACGGGTAGGTTTAGGGTACGGGTTAGGTTTAGGGTTAGGGTTAGTGTTAGGGTTACGTTACGGGTTAGGGTTAAGGTTAGGGTATGGGATAGGGTTAGTGTAGGTGTTAAGTCTAGGGTTAAGGTCAGGATTAGTGTGCATGTTAGGGTTAGGTTTAGGGTTAGGGTACGTGTTAGGGTTAGGGTTTGCGTAAGGGTTACGGTTACATTTAGGGTTAGGGTACAGGTTAGGTTTAGGGTACGGGTTAGTTTACGGTTTAGGGTTAGGGTACGGGTTAGGGTTAGGTTTAGGGTACGGGTTAGGGTTACGATTAGGGTTAGGGTACAGGTTAGGTTTCGGGTACGGGTTAGGGTTAGGTTTAGTGTCAGGGTTAGGGTTAGGGATAGGGTTATGGTACGTGTTAGGGTTAGGGTTGGGGTTTAGGGTACAGGTTAGTTTTAGGGTTAGGGTACGGGTTAGGTTTACGGTTACGGTTAGGTTTAGTGTTAGGGTATGGGTTAGTGTTAGGGTACGGGTAAGTTTTATGGTTAGGGTTAAGGCTAGGTTTAGGTTTAGGGTGCGGGTTAGGCTTAGTGTTAGGGTTAGGGTTAGCGCTAGGGTATGGGTTAGGGTTACTGTTAGGGTTTGGGTACTGGTTAGGGTTAGGGTACGGGAAAAGGTTGGGTCCGGGTTAGGTCAAGGGTTAGGTTTAGGTTTAGGGTACGGGTTAGGGTTAGGATTAGGTTTATGGTTAGGATTAGGGTATGGGTTAGTTTTAGGGTACGGGTTAGGGTTAGGGTTAGGGTCAGGTTTAGGTTTAGGGTTAGGGTACGAGTTAGGGTTAGGGATAGGTTAAGTATACGGGTTAGGGTTAGTGTTAGGGTTAGGGTTAGAGTACGGAGTAGGGTTAGTGTTAGGGTTAGGGTAAGGGTTAATGTACGAGTTAAGCTTAGGGTTAGGGTTTGTATATGGGTTAGGGTTCGATTTAGGGTACGGGATAGGGTTAGCGAATGGGTTAAGTTTAGGGTTAGGGTTTGGTTTAGTTTACTGTGTAGGTTTAGGGTACGGGTTAGGGTTAGGTTTAGGGTGCGGGTTGGGTTAGGATTAGGGTTAGGGAAAGGGTTAGGGTTAGGTTTAGGGTCAGGGTTAGGGTTAGGGTTAGTGTTAGGGTACTGGTTAGCGTTAGGTTTGGGGTTAGGGTATGGGTTAGTGTTAGGGATTGGGTACGGATTAGGGTTATGGTTAAGGTTAGGGTTAGGGTTTGGGTTACGTTACTGGTTAGTTTAAGGGTTAGTGTATGGTTTAGGTTTATGGTTAAGGTTAGGGTTAGTGTTAGGTTATGGGTTAGGGTTAGGGTACGGGTAAGGGTTATGGTTAGGGTTACGGTTAGGTTTAGGTTTAGGGTGCGGGTTAGGCTTAGGGTTATGGTTAGGGTTAGCGCTAGTGTATGGGTTAGGGTTACTCGTAGGGTTTGGATACGGGTTAGGGTACGTGATAGGTTTGGGTACGGGTTAGGGTTAGGGTTAGGTTTAGGGTTTGGATTAGAGTAGGGGATTGGGTTAGTGTAGGGTACGGGTTAGGTTTACCATTTGGGTACAGGTTAGGGTAAGGGTTAGGGTTAGGGTTAGGGGTTAGGTTTAAAGTTAGTGTTAGGCTACGGGTAGGTTTAGGGTACGGGTTAGGTTTAGGGTTAGGGTTAGTGTTAGGGTTACGTTACGGGTTAGGGTTAAGGTTAGGGTATGGGATAGGGTTAGTGTAGGTGTTAGGTCTAGGGTTAGGGTTAGGTTTAGTGTGCATGTTAGGGTTAGGTTTAGGGTTAGGGTACGTGTTAGGTTTAGGGTTTGGGTAAGGGTTAGGGTTACACTTAGTGTTAGGGTACGGGTTAGGTTTAGGGTTAGGGTTAGGTTACGATTTAAGGTTAGGGTACGGGTTAGGGTTAGGTTTAGGGTCAAGGTTAGTGTTAGGTTTAGGGTTAGGGTTAGTGTTAGGGTACGCGTTAGGGTTACTGTACGGGTTAGGGTTAGGGTTAGGTTTAGGGTTAGGGTTACATTACGGGTTAGGGTTAGAGTTAGGGTTCGGTTTAGTGTTAGAGTACCGGGTAGGGTTATTGTTAGTGTTAGGGTTAGTGTTAGGGTACGGGTTAGGGTTATAGTACAGATTAGGTTTAGAGTTAGGGTTAGATTTAGGGTTAGAGTACGGGTTAGGGTTAGTGTTAGGTTTGGGTTAGTGTTAGTGTATGGGTTAGGGTTAGAGTACGGGTTAGGGTTAAGTTTAGGGTTAGGGTTAGGGTCAGTGTACGGATAGGGTTAGGGTTAGGGTTAGGGTTCGGTTACGGTTTAGGGTTAGGTTTAGGTGCGTGTTAGGGTTAGGGTTAGGTTTAGGTGCGGGTTAGGGTTAGGGTTAGGGTTAGGGGTTAGGGTTAGATTTAGGGTTAGGCTACGGGTAGGGTTAGGGTACGGGTTACGGTTAGAGTTAGGGTTCGGGTTAGGGTTAGTGTACGGGTTAGGTTTAGGGTTAGGTTTAGGTTAGGATTACGGTTAATGTTAGGGTACCGGTATGGGTTAGGGTTAAGGTTCCGGTACAGGATAGAGTTAGTGTAAGGTTTAGGTCTAGGGTTAGGGTTAGTTTTACGGTGTGGGTTAGAGTTAGGCCCTGGGTTAGGGTTAGGTTACGGGTTAGGGTTAGGGTTAGGTTTAGGGTTAGGGTTAGTGTTATAGTACGTGTTACGGTTAGTGTTAGGGTTAGGGTTAGGGTTAGTGTACGGATAGTGTTAGGGTTAGATTTAGGGTTAGGTTACGGGTTAGGGTTAAGTTTAGGGTATGGGGTAGGGTTAGTGTACGGGTTAAGTTTAGGGTTGGGGTTAGGTTTAGGTTAAGGTTTAGGGTTAGGGTAAGGGTTAGGGTTAGGTTTCGATGCGGGTTAGGGTTAGGGAACGGGTTAGAGTTAGGGTTAGTGTTAGTGTACGGGTTAGGGTTAGTGTTAGTGTTAGGGTTAGTGTTAGGGTTAGGATACGGGTTAGGACTAGGGTTAGGGTGCGTGATAGGTTTAGGGTACGTGTTATGTCTAGGGTTAGGTTTACGTTTACAGTGCGGGTTAGAGTTAGGCCCTGGGTTAGGGTTAGGGTACAGGTTAGGGTTAGGGTTTGGGTTAGGGTTATGGTTAGTGTACGGGTTAGGGTTAGGGTTAGTGTTAGGGTTAGGGTTCGGGTTAGTGTTAGGGTACGGGTTAGGGTTAGGATACGGGTTAGGCCTAGGTTTAGGGTTAGGTTTAGGATGCGGGTTAGGGTTAGGGTTAGGGTTAGGGTTAGGGTACGGGATTAGGGTTAGTGTTAGGGTCAAGGTTAGGGTTAGGTTTAGGTTTAGGGTTAGGGTTGGGTACGGGTTCGGGTTACGGTACGACTTAGGGTAAGGGTAAGGGTTAGGTTTAGGGTTAGGATTATAGTAGGGGGTTAGGGTTAGTGTTAGGGTTACGTTTAGGGTTAGAGTACTGGTTAGGGTTAGTGTTAGGGTTATGGTTAGTGTTAGGGTTAGGGTTAAGTTTAAAGTACGGTTAGGGTTAGGGTTAGGGATAGGTTTAGAGTACGGGATAGGGTTAGTGTTAAGGTTAGGGTTAGGGTTAGGGTTAGTGTGCGGTTAGGGTTAGGTTTAGGGTCAGCGTTAGGGTTAGGGTTAGTGTTAGTGTACGCGTTAAGGTTAGGGTTGGGGTTAGGGTACGGGTTAGTTTTAGGGTTAGGGTATGAGTTAGGGTTATGGTCAAGGTTAGGTTTAGGGTTAGGGTATGGGTTAGGGTTAGGTTACGGTTAAGTGTTATGGTTTGCGTTAAGGTTAGGGTTAAGTTTAGGGTGCGGGTTAGGGTTAGGTTTAGGGTTAAGTTTAGAGTACGGGTTTGGGTTAGTGTTAGTGTACGTGTTAGGTTTACCGTTTGGGTACGTGTTAGGGTAAGGGTTAGGGTTAGGGTTAGGGATAGGGTTAGGGGTTAGGGTTAGAGTTAGGGTTAGGCTACGGGAAGGGTTAGGGTTAGGGTTAGGGTTAGGATTAGAGTACGGGTTTGGTTTAGTGTTAGGGTACGGGATAGGTTTACCGTTTGGGTACGGGTTAGGGTAATGGTTAGGGTTAGGGTTGGGGGTTAGGGTTAGAGTTAGGGTTAGGCTACGGGTAGGGTTAGAGTACGGGTTAGGGTTAGGGTTAGTGTTAGTGTTACGGTACGGGTTAGGGTTAAGGTTAGGGTACGGTATAGGGTTAGTGTATGTGTTAGGTCTATGGTTAGGGTTAGGTTTAGTGTGCCGGTTAGGGTTAGGGTACGTGTTAGGGTTAAAGTTTCTGTACGGGTTACGGTTACTTTTAGGGTTAGGGTACGGGTTAGGTTTAGGGTTAGTGTAAGGGTTAGTGTTAGGGTATGGGTTAAGGTTAGAGTACGGGTTAGGGTTAGGTTTAGGGTTAGGTTTAGTGTTAGAGTACGGGTTAGGGATAGTGTTAGGGTTAGGGTTAGGGTTAGTGTACAGATAGTGTAGGGTTAGTTTTAGGGTTAGTGTATAGTTTAGGGTTAGGTTTAGGGTACGGGATAGGTTTAGTGTTCAGGTTAAGTTTAGGGTTAGGGTTAGGTTTAGGTTACGGGTAAGGGATAGGTTACGGGTTAGGGTTAGGTTTAGGTGCGGGTGAGGGTTAGGGTTGGGGTTAGGGTACGGGTTAGAGTTAGGGTTATGTTACATGTTAGGGTTACAGTACGGGTTAGGGTTAGGGTGAGGTTTAGGGTTAGGGTTAGAGTACAGTTAGGGTAAGGGTTAGGGTTAGGGTTAGAGTAAGGGTTAGGGTTAGTGTTAGGGTTAGGGAAAGGTTTTGGATTAGGCTTATGGTATGGTTTAGGGTTAGGGTTAGGGTTAGGGTTAGATTACGGGGTATGGTTAGTGTTAGGGTTAGGTTTAGGGTTAATGTACGGGTTAGGCTTAGGGTTAGGTTTAGGTTTAGGTTACGGGTTAGGGTTAGGTTTAGGATATGGGATAGGGTTAGCATACGGGATAAGTTTAGGGTTAGGGTTAGGATTAGGTTACGGGTTAGGGTTACGGTACGGGTTATGGTTAGGTTTAGGGTGTGGGTTAGGGTTAGGGTTAGGGTTAGTGTATGGGTTAGGGTTAGGTTTAGGGTCAGGGTTAGTGTTAGGGTTAGTGTTAAGGTATGGGTTAGGGTTAGGGTTGTGGTTAGGGTACGGGTTAGTTTTAGGTTTAGGTTATGGTTTAGGGTTACGGTAAAGTTAGGGTTAGGGTTAGGGTGTGGGTTAGGGTTAGGGTTAAGTTTAGGGTGCAGTTTAGGGATAGGGTTAGGGTTATGGTTAGGGTTAGAGTACGGGTTTGGGTTAGTGTTAGGGTACGGGTTAGGTGTTCCGTTTGGGTATGGCATAGGGTAAGGAAGAGGGTTAGGTTTAGGGTTAGGTTTTAGGGTTAGCGTTAGGGTTAGGCTACGGGATAGGGTTAAATTACGGGTTAAGGTTAGGTTTTGGTTAGGGTTAGGTTTAGGGTTATAGTACGGGTTAGGGTTAGAGTTAGGGTTAGGTTTAGGGTTAGAGTACGGTTAGGGATAGTGTTAGGGTTAGGGTTAGTGTTAGGGTACGGGTTAGGGTTAGCGTAAGGGTTAGGGTTACGTTTAGGGTTAGGGTTTGTGTTAGAGTATGGGTTAGGTTTAGTGTTAGGGTTAGGGTTAGTTTTAGGGTTAGAGTACGGGGTAGGATTAGTGTTAGCATTATGGTTAGGGTTAGTGTATGTGTTAGGGTAATGGTTAGGGTTAGGGTTGGGGTTAATGTACGGTTTAGGCTTAGGGTTAGGTTTGGGTTACGGGTTAGGGTTAGGATTAGTGTAAGGGTTAGGGTTAGCTTTAGGGTCAGGGTTAGGTTTAGGGTTAGTGTTAGGGTATGGGTTAGGGTTAGGGTTTGGGTTAGGGTACGGGTTAGTTTTAGGGTTAGGGTATGGGTTAGGTTTACGGTTAAGTTTAGGGTTAAGGTTATGGTATGTGTTAGGGTTAGCTTACTGTTAAGGGTTATGGTTTGTGTTAGGGTTAGTTTTAAGTTCAGGGTGCGTGTTAGGTTTACCGTTAGGGTTAGGGTTAGAGAACGGGTTTGGGTTAGTGTTAGGGTACGGGTTAGGTATACCGTTTGTGTACGGGTGAGTGTAAGGGTTAGGGTTAGGGTTAGGTTTAGGGTACGGATTAGGTTTAGGGTATAGGTTGGGGTTAGTGTTAGGATCAGGGTTAGGTTTAGGGTTAGTGTACGAGTTAGGTTTAGGGTTAGGGTACGGGTTAGGTTTAGGGTTATGGTACGGTATAGGATTACAGTACGGGTTAGGGTTAGGGTGAGGGTTAGGGTTAGGGTTAGAGTATGGTTAGGATTAGGGTTAGGGTTAGAGTACGGGTTAGGTTTAGTGTTAGGGTTAGGCTTAGGCTTAGGGTTAAGATTAGTGTTAGGGTTATATTACGGGTTAGGTTTAGAGTTAGGGTTAGGTTTAGGGTTAGAGTACGGGTTAGGGTTAGTGTTAGGTTTAGGGTTAGGTTTAGGGATAGTGTACGGATAGGGTTAGGGTTAGGGTTCGGGTTAGGGTTAGGGTACGCATTAGGGTTAGGTTTAGGGTACGGGATAGGGTTAGCGTGTGGGTTAAGTTTAGGGTTAGGGTTAGGTTTAGGTTACGGGTTAGGGTTATGGTACTTGTTAGAGACAGGGTTAGGGTTAGGATTAGGGTACGAGTTAGGGTTAGGGTTAGGTTTAGGTGCGGGTGAGGGTTAGGGTTGGGGTTAGGGTACGGGTTAGTTTTAGGGTTAAGGTACGGGTTAGGGTTACGGTTCAGGTTGGGGTTAGTGTTAGGGTATGCTTAGGGTCAGGGTACGGGTAAGCGATATGGTTAGGGTTAGCGTTAGGTTTAGGTTTAGGGTGCGAGTTAGGATTAGGTTTAGGGTTAGGCTTAGCGCTAGGGAATGGGTTAGGGTTACTGTTAGGTTTGGGTACGGGTTAGGGTTAGGGTTAGGGTTAGGGTACAAGATAGGTTTGGGTAGGGGTTAGGTGAAGGGTTAGGATTAGGTTTAGGGTAAGAGGGTTAGCATTAGGTTTAGGATTAGGGTTAGGGTATGGGTTAGGTTTAGGGTACGGGTTAGGGTTAGGGTCAGGGTTAGGGTTAGGGTTAGTGTATGAGTTAGGGTTAGGGTTAGGTTTAGGGTACGGCTTAGGGTTAGGTTTAGGGTTAGGGTACGGGTTAAGTTTAGGGTACGGTTTAGGGTTAGGGTCAGGGTTATTGTTAGGCTATGAGTTAGGGTTAGGGTTAGGGTACGGGTTGGAGTTAGGGTTATGTTACATGTTAGGGTTACAGTACGGGTTAGGGTTAGGATGAGGTTTAGGGTTAGGGTTAGAGTACAGTTAGGGTAAGGGTTAGGGTTAGGGTTAGAGTAAGGGTTAGGGTTAGTGTTAGGATTAGGGAAAGGTTTAGGGTTAGGGTTAGGGTATGGGTTAGGGTTAGGGTTAGGGTTAGGGTTAGGGTTAAATTACGGGGTAGGGTTATTGTTAGGGTTAGGGTTAGGGTTTATGTACGAGTTAGGCTTAGGGTTATTTTTAGGGTTAGGTTACAGTTAAGGTTAGGTTTAGGGTATGGGATAGGGTTAGCGTACGGGATAAGTTTAGGGTTAGGGTTAGGATTAGGTTATGGGATAGGGTTAGGGTTGGGTTATGGTTAGGTTTAGGGTGCAGGTTAGGGTTAGGGTTAGGGTTAGTGTACGGGTTAGGGTTAGGTTTAGGGTCAGGGTTAGTGTTCGGGTTAGTGTTAGGGTATGGGTTAGGGTTAGGTTTGGGTTTAGGGTTAGGGTACGGTTAAGGGTTAAGGTTAGTGTTAGGGTAAGGGTTAAGTTTAGGGTGCGGTTTAGGGATAGGGTTAGGGTTATGGTTAGGGTTAGAGTACGGGTTTGGGTTAGTGTTAGGGTACAGGTTAGGTGTTCCGTTTGGGTACGGCATAGGGTAAGGAATAGGGTTAGGGTTAGGGTTAGGGTTTAGGGTTAGAGTTAGGGTTACGTTACAGGATAGGGTTAGATTATGGGTTAAGGTTATGTTATGATTAGAGTTAGGTTTAGGGTTATAATATGGGTTAGTGTTAGAGTTAGGGTTAGGTTTAGGGTTAGAGTATGGTTAGGGATAGTGTTAGGGTTAGGGTTAGTGTTAGGGTACGGGTTAGGGTTAGCGTAAGGATTAGGGTTACATTTAGGGTTAGGGTTAGTGTTAGAGTATGGGTTAGTGTTAGTGTTAGGGTTAGGGTTAGGTTTAGGGTTAGAGTACGGGGTAGGATTAGTGTTAGGGTTATGGTTAGGGTTAGTGTATGGGTTAGGGTAAGGGTTAGGTTTAGGGTTAGGGGTTAGGTTTAGAGTTAGTGTTAGGCTACGGGTAGGGTTAGGGTACGGGTTAGGTTCAGGGTTAGGGTTAGTGTTAGGGTTACGTTACGAGTTAGAGTTAAGGTTAGGGTATGGTATAGGGTTAGTGTAGGTGTTAGGTCTAGGGTTAAGGTTAGGTTTAGTGTGCATGTTAGGGTTAGGTTTAGGGTTAGGGTACGTGTTAGGGTTAGGGTTTCTGGTAAGGGTTAGGGTTACATTTAGGGTTAGGGTACAGGTTAGGTTTAGGGTACGGGTCAGGTTACGGTTTAGGGTTAGGGTACGGGTTATGGTTAGGTTTAGGGTCAAGGTTAGGGTTAGGTTTAGGGTAAGGGTTAGGGTTAGGGTACGCGTTAGGGTTACTGTACGGGTTAGGGTTAGGGTTAGGTTTAGGGTTAGGGTTACATTATGGGTTAGGGTTAGAGTTAGGGTTAGGTTTAGGGTTAGAGTATGGGATAGGGTTATTGTTAGTGTTAGGGTTAGTGTTAGGGTACAGGTTAGGGTTATAAAACGGATTAGGTTTAGAGTTAGGGTTAGGTTTAGGGTTAGAGTACGGGTTAGGGTTAGTGTTAGTGTTAGGGTTAGTGTTAGTGTACGGGTTAGGGTTAGAGTACGGGTTAGGGTTAGGTTTAGGGTTAGGGTTAGGGTCAGTGTACGGATAGGGTTAGGGTTAGGGTTAGGGTTCAGGTACGGGTTAGGGTTAGGTTTAGGTGCGGGTTAGGGTTAGGGTTAGGTTGAGGTGCGGGTTAGGGTTAGGGTTAGGGTTAGGGTTAGGGGTTACGGTTAGAGTTAGGGTTAAGCTACGGGTAGGGTTAGGGTATGGGTTACGGTTAGGGTTAGGGTTCGGGTTAGGGTTAGTGTACGGGTTAGGTTTAGGGTTAGGGTTAGGGTTAGGTTTATGGTTAATGTTAGGGTACCGGTACGGGTTAGGGTTAAGGTTCCGGTACAGGATAGGGTTAGTGTAAGTGTTAGGTCTAGAGTTAGGGTTAGTTTTACGGTGCGGGTTAGAGTTAGGCCCTGGGTTAGGGTTAGGTTATGGGTTAGGGTTAGATTACGGGTTAGGGTTAGGTTTAGGGTTAGGGTTAGTGTTAGAGTTCGTGTTAGGGTTAGTGTTAGGGTTAGGGTTAGGGTTACTGTACGGATAGTGTTAGGGTTAGATTTAGGGTTAGGTTACAGGTTAGGGTTAGGTTTAGGGTATGGGATAGGGTTAGTGTACTGGTTAAGTTTAGGGTTAGGGTTAGGTTTAGATTATGGGTTAGGGTTAGTGTAAGGGTTAGGGTTAGGTTTCGGTGCGGGTTAGGGTTAGGGTACAGGTTAGAGTTAGGGTTAGGGTTAGTGTACGGGTTAGGGTTAGTGTTAGGGTTAGGATACGGGTTAGGACTAGGGTTAGGGTACGTGATAGGGTTAGGGTACGTGTTATGTCTAGGGTTAGGTTTAGGTTTACGGTGCGGGTTAGAGTTAGGCCCTGGGTTAGGGTTAAGGTACGGGTTAGCGTTAGGTTATGGGTTAGGGTTATGGTTAGTGTATGGGTTAGGGTTAGGGTTAGTGTTAGGGTTAGGGTTCGGGTTAGTGTTAGGGTACAGGTTAGGGTTAGGCTACGGGTTAGGTCTAGGTTTAGGGTTAGGTTTAGGATGCGGGTTAGGGTTAGGGTTAGGGTTAGGGTACGGGATTAGGGTTAGACTTAGGGTCAAGGTTAAGGTTAGGTTTAGGGTTAGGGTTAGGGTTGGGTACGGGTTCGGGTTACGGTACGACTTAGGGTTAGGTTAAGGGTTAGGTTTAGGGTTAGGATTATAGTAGGGTTTTAGGGTTAGTGTTAGGGTTACGTTTAGGGTTAGAGTACTGGTTAGGGTTGGTGTTAGGGTTATGGTTAGTGTTAGCGTTAGGGTTAAGGTTAGATTACGGGTTAGGGTTAGGGTTAGGGATAGGTTTAGAGTACGGGATAGGGTTAGTGTTAAGGTTAGGGTTAGGGTTAGGGTTAGTGTGCGGTTAGGGTTAGGTTTAGGGTCAGGGTTAGGGTTAGGGTTAGTGTTAGTGTACGCGTTAAGTTTAGGGTTGGGGTTAGGGTACGGGTTAGATTTAGGGTTAGGGTATGAGTTAGGGTTATGGTTAAGGTTAGGTTTAGGGTTAGGGTATGGGTTAGGGTTAGGTTACGGTTAAGGGTTATGGTTTGCATTAGGGTTAGGGTTAAGTTTAGGGTGCGGGTTAGGGTTAGGGTTAGGGTTAAGTTTAGAGTACGGGTTTGGGTTAGTGTTCGGGTACGTGTTAGGTTTACCATTTGGGTACTTGTTAGGGTAAGGGTTAGGGTTAGGGTTAGGGATAGGGTTAGGTGTTAGGGTTAGAGTTTGGGTTAGGCTACGGGAAGGGTTAGGGTTAGGGTTAGGGTTAGGATTTCAGTACGGGTTTGGGTTAGTGTTAGGGTACGGGATAGGTTTACCGTTTGGGTATGGGTTAGGGTAAGGGTTAGGGTTAGGGTTGGGGGTTAGGGTTAGAGTTAGGGTTAGGCTACGGGTGGGTTAGGGTATGGGTTAGGGTTAGGGTTAGGGTTAGTGTTAGGGTTACGGTACGGGTTAGGGTTAAGGTTAGGGTACGGTGTAGGGTTAGTGTACGTGTTAGGTCTAGGGTTAGGGTTAGGTTTAGTGTGCGGGTGAGGTTTAGGTTTAGGGTACGTGTTAGGGTTAAAGTTTGGGTACGGGTTAGGGTTACTTTTAGGGTTAGGGTACGGGTTAGGTTTAGGGTTAGTGTAAGGGTTAGTGTTAGTGTAGGGGTTATGGTTAGATTAGGGGTTAGGGTTAGGTTTAGGGTTAGGTTTAGTGTTAGAGTACGGGTTAGGGTTAATGTTAGGGTTAGGGATAGGGTTAGTGTACGGATAGTGTTAGGGTTAGGGTTAGGGTTAGTGTATAGTTTAGGGTTTGGTTTAGGGTACAGGATTGGTTTAGTGTTCAGGTTAAGTTTAGGGTTAGAATTAGATTTAGGTTATGGGTAAGGGTTAGGTTATGGGTTAGGGTTAGGTTTAGGTTCGGGTGAGTGTTAGGGTTGGGGTTAGGGTACGGGTTAGTTTTAGGGTTAAGGTAAGGGTTAGGGTTACGGTTCAGGTTGGGGTTAGTGTTAGGGTATGCTTAGGGTCAGGGTACGGTTAAGGGTTATGGTTAGGGTTAGCGTTAGGTTTAGGTTTAGGGTGCGAGTTAGGATTAGGTTTAGGGTTAGGCTTAGCGTTAGGGAATGGGTTAGGGTTACTGTTAGGTTTGGGTACGGGTTAGGGTTAGGGTTAGAGTACGAGATAGGTTTGGGTACGTGTTAGGTGAAGGGTTAGGATTAGGTTTAGGGTAAGAGTTAGGGTTAGCGTTAGGTTTAGGATTAGGGTTAGGGTATGGGTTAGGTTTAGGGTACGGGTTAGGGTTAGGGTCAGGGTTAGGGTTAGGGTTAGGGTATGAGTTAGGGTTAGGGTTAGGTTTAGGGTACCGCTTAGGGTTAGGTTTAGGGTTAGGGTACGGGTTAAGTTTAGAGTACGGGTTAGGGTTAGGTTCAGGGTTAGTGTTAGGCTATGAGTTAGGGTTAGGGTTAGGGTACGGGTTAGAGTTAGGGTTATGTTACATGTTAGGGTTACGGTACGGGTTAGGGTTAGGATGAGGTTTAGGGTTAGGTTTAGAGTACAGTTAGTGTAAGGGTTAGGGTTAGGGTTAGAGTAAGGTTTAGGGTTAGTGTTAGGGTTATGGAAGGTTTAGGGTTAGGGTTAGGGTGTGGGTTAGGGTTAGGGTTAGGGTTAGGGTTAAATTACGGGGTAGGGTTAGTGTTAGGGTTAGGGTTAGGGTTAATGTACAGGTTAGGCTTAGGGTTAGGTTTAGGGTTAGGTTACGGTTAGGGTTAGGTTTAGGGTATGGGATAGGGTTAGCGTACGGGATAAGTTTAGGGTTAGGGTTAGGATTAGGTTACGGGATAGGGTTAGGGTACGGGTTATGGTTAGGTTTAGGGTGCAGGTTAGGGTTAGGGTTAGGGTTAGTGTATGGGTTAGGGTTAGGTTTAGGGTCAGCGTTAGTGTTCGGGTTAGTGTTAGGGTATGGGTTAGGGTTAGGGTTGGGGTTAGGGTTAGGGTACGGTTAAGGGTTAAGGTTAGTGTTAGGGTAAGGGTTAAGTTTAGGGTGCGGTTAAGGGATAGGGTTAGGGTTATGGTTAGGGTTAGAGTACGGGTTTGGGTTAGTGTTAGGGTACAGGTTAGGTGTTCCGTTTGGGTACGGCATAGGGTAAGGAATAGGGTTTGTTAGGGTTAGGGATTAGAGTTAGAGTTAGGGTTAGGCTACGGGATAGGGTTAGATTACGGGTTAAGGTTAGGTTATGATTAGGGTGAGGTTTAGGGTTATAGTACGGGTTAGGGTTAGAGTTAGGGTTAGGTTTAGGGTTAGAGTACGGTTAGGGATAGTGTTAGGGTTAGGGTTAGTGTTAGGGTACGGGTTAGGGTTAGCGTAAGGGTTAGGGTTACGTTTAGGGTTAAGGTTAGTGTTAGAGTATGGGTTAGGGTTAGTGTTAGGGTTAGGGTTAGGTTTAGGTTTAGAGTACGGGTTAGGTTTAGTCTTAGGGTTATGTTTAGGGTTAGTGTATGGGTTAGGGTAAGGGTTAGGTTTAGGGTTAGGGGTTAGGTTTAGAGTTAGTGTTAGGCTACGGGTAGGTTTAGGGTACGGGTTAGGTTTAGGGTTAGGGTTAGTGTTAGGGTTACGTTACGGGTTAGGGTTAAGGTTAGGGTATGGGATAGGGTTAGTGTAGGTGTTAAGTCTAGGGTTAAGGTCAGGATTAGTGTGCATGTTAGGGTTAGGTTTAGGGTTAGGGTACGTGTTAGGGTTAGGGTTTGCGTAAGGGTTACGGTTACATTTAGGGTTAGGGTACAGGTTAGGTTTAGGGTACGGGTTAGTTTACGGTTTAGGGTTAGGGTACGGGTTAGGGTTAGGTTTAGGGTACGGGTTAGGGTTACGATTAGGGTTAGGGTACAGGTTAGGTTTCGGGTACGGGTTAGGGTTAGGTTTAGTGTCAGGGTTAGGGTTAGGGATAGGGTTATGGTACGTGTTAGGGTTAGGGTTGGGGTTTAGGGTACAGGTTAGTTTTAGGGTTAGGGTACGGGTTAGGTTTACGGTTACGGTTAGGTTTAGTGTTAGGGTATGGGTTAGTGTTAGGGTACGGGTAAGTTTTATGGTTAGGGTTAAGGCTAGGTTTAGGTTTAGGGTGCGGGTTAGGCTTAGTGTTAGGGTTAGGGTTAGCGCTAGGGTATGGGTTAGGGTTACTGTTAGGGTTTGGGTACTGGTTAGGGTTAGGGTACGGGAAAAGGTTGGGTCCGGGTTAGGTCAAGGGTTAGGTTTAGGTTTAGGGTACGGGTTAGGGTTAGGATTAGGTTTATGGTTAGGATTAGGGTATGGGTTAGTTTTAGGGTACGGGTTAGGGTTAGGGTTAGGGTCAGGTTTAGGTTTAGGGTTAGGGTACGAGTTAGGGTTAGGGATAGGTTAAGTATACGGGTTAGGGTTAGTGTTAGGGTTAGGGTTAGAGTACGGAGTAGGGTTAGTGTTAGGGTTAGGGTAAGGGTTAATGTACGAGTTAAGCTTAGGGTTAGGGTTTGTATATGGGTTAGGGTTCGATTTAGGGTACGGGATAGGGTTAGCGAATGGGTTAAGTTTAGGGTTAGGGTTTGGTTTAGTTTACTGTGTAGGTTTAGGGTACGGGTTAGGGTTAGGTTTAGGGTGCGGGTTGGGTTAGGATTAGGGTTAGGGAAAGGGTTAGGGTTAGGTTTAGGGTCAGGGTTAGGGTTAGGGTTAGTGTTAGGGTACTGGTTAGCGTTAGGTTTGGGGTTAGGGTATGGGTTAGTGTTAGGGATTGGGTACGGATTAGGGTTATGGTTAAGGTTAGGGTTAGGGTTAGGTTATGGGTTAGGGTTAGGTTACGGTTAAGGGTTATGGTTTGGGTTAGGGTTAAGTTTAGGGTGCGGGTTAGGGTTAGGGTTAGGGTTATGGTTACGGTTAGAGTACGGGTTTGGGTTAGTGTTAGTGTACGGGTTAGGTTTACCGTTTAGGTACGGGTTCGGGTAAGGGTTAGGGTTAGGCTTAGGGTTAGGGGTTAGGGTTAGAGTTAGGATTAGGCTATGGGTAGGGTTAGGGTACGGGTTAGGGTTAGGTTTAAGGTTCGGGTTAGGGTTTGGGTACAGGCTAGGTTACGTTTAGGATTAGGGTATGGGTTAGGTTTAGGGTTAGGGTTCGTGTATGGTTTAGGGTTAGGGTACGGGATAGGGTTAGTGTTAGGGTCAGGGTAAGGGTTAGGTTTAGGGTCCGGGTTAGGGTTAGCGTTAGGGTTAGCGGTAGGGTATGGTTAGGGTTACTGTTAGGTTTTGGGTATGGGTTAGGGTTAGGGTTAGGTTATGGGATAGGTTTGAGTACGGGTTAGGTAGAGGGTTAGGGTTATGTTTAGGGTACGGTTTAGGGTTAGGATTTGGTTTAGGGTTAGGGTTAGGGTATGGGTTAGGCTTAGCGTATGGGTTAGGATTAGGGTTATGGTCAGTGTTACGGTAGGTTTAGGGTACGAGTTAGGGTTAGGGTTAGGTTTAGGGTACGGGTTAGGGTATGGGTTAGGGTCAGTGTTAGGTTTAGGGTTAGGGTTGAGTTACGGTTAGGGTTAGGGTACGTGTTAGGTTTAGGGTTATGGTACGGGTTAGGGTTACCGTACGGGTTAGGGTTAGGGTACGGGTTAGGATTAGTTTTAGGTTTATGGTACGGGTTAGGGTTAGGGTTAGGGTACGGGTTAGGGTTAGGTTTAGGTTTAGGGTTAGAGTACGGGGTAGGATTAGTGTTAGGGTTAGGGTTAAGGTTAGGGTACGGGTACGGGTTAGGGTTAGTGTACGGGATAGGGTTAGGATTAGGGTAAGTGTTAGTGTTAGGGTTAGGGCTAGGGTTAGGGTACGGTTTAGGTTTAGGGTTAGGGTTAGTGTTAGGGTTCGGGTTAGGGTTAGGTTTAGGGGTTAGGGTAAGGGTTAGGGTTACGGTACGATTTAGGGTTAGGGTTAGGTTTAAGGTACGGGTTAGGGTACGGGTTAGGGGTTAGGGTAAGGGTTAGGGTTAGGGTATGAGTTAGGTTAGGGTATGGGTAGGGTGAGGGGTAGGGTATGGGTTAGGTTTATGGTTAGGGTTAGGATTAGGGTTAGGGTTATGGTAAGTGTTAGCGTACAGGTTAGGGTTACGTTTTGGGTTAGGGTTAGAGTACGGGGTAGGTTTAGTGTTAGGGATAGAGTTAGGGTTAGGGTTAGGGTACGGGTACGGGTTAGGGTTAGGGTTAGTGTACGGGATAGGGTTAGGATTAGGGTTAGTGTTAGTGTTAGGGTTAGGGTTAAGGTTAGGGTATGGTTTAGGTTTAGGGTTAGGGTTAGTGTTAGGGTACGGGTTAGGGTTAGGGTACGGGTTAGGTCTAGGGTTAGGGACAGGTTAGCATTAGGGTTAGGGTACGAGATAGGTTTAGGTTGCGGGTTAGGTCTAGGGTTAGGGTTTGGTTTATGGTGTGGGTTAGGGTTAGGCATCGGGTTAGGGTTAGGGTACGGGTTAGGGTTCGGGTACTGGTTAGGGTTAGTGTTAGGTTTATGGTACGGGTTAGGGTTAGGGTTAGTGTTAGGGTACGTGTTAGGGTTAAGGTACGGGTTAGGTCTAGGTTTAGGGTTAGATATATATGCGAGTTAGGGTCAGGGTTAGCGTACGGGATAGGTTTAGGGTTAGGTTCAGGTTTAGGGTTAGGTTTAGGGTTAGGGTTAGGGTTAGGGTTAGGGTATGGGTTCGGGTTATGGTACGAGTTAGGGTTATGGATAGGGTTAGGTTTAGGGTTAGGGTTATAGTAGGGGGTTAGGGTTAGTGTCAGTGTTAGGTTTAGGGTTAGAGTACGGGTTAGGTTTAGTGTTAGGATTATGGTTAGTTTTAGGGTTAGGGTTAGGGTTAGAGTACGGGTTAGGGTTAGGTTTACAGTTAGGGTTAAGTTAGAGTACGGCTTAGGGTTAGTGTTAGGGTTAGGGTTAGGGTTACTGTTAGGGTTAGGGTTAGTGTTAGGCTTACGGTACAGGTTAGGGTTAAGGTTACGGTACAGGAATGGTTAAGTCTACGTGTTAGGTCTAGGGTTAGGGTTAGTTTTAGTGTGCGGGTTAGGGTTAGGGTTAGGGTACGTGTTAGGTTTAGGGTTTCGGTTCGGGTTAGGGTTACGTTTAGGGTTAGGGTATGGGTTAGGTTTATGGTTAGGGTAAGGGTTAGTGTTAGGGTATGGGTTAGGGTTAGAGTATGGGTTAGGGTTAGCTTTAGGGTTAGTTTTAGGGTTAGAGTATGGCTTAGGGTTAGTGTTAGTGTTAGGGTTAGGGTTAGTGTATGGATAGGGTTAGGGTTAGGGTTAGGGTTCAGGTTAGGGTTAGGTTTAGGTTACAGGATAGGGTTAGTGTACGGGATAAGTTTAGGTTTAGGTTTAGGTTTAGGTTACGAATTAGGATTAGGGTACGGGTTAGGGTTAAGTTTAGGGTCAGGGTTAGGATTAGGGATAGGGTTATGGTACGGGTTAGGGTTAGGTTTAGGTGTGGGTTAGGGTGTGGGTTAGGGTTAGGTTTAGAGTACGGATAGGGTTAGGGTTAGGCTTAGGGTTAGGGTATGGGTTAGGCTTAGGGTACGTTTTAGGGTTAGGGTTAGGGTCAGGTTTAGGGTTAGGTTTAGTGTTAGGGTACGGGTTAGGGTTAGGTTTAGGGTACGGGTTATGGTTAGGTTTCGGGTTAGGGTATAGGTTAGGTTTAGGGTACAGGTTAGGGTTAGGTTTAGTGTCAGAGTTAGGGTTAGGATTAGGGTACGAATTATTGTTAGGGTTAGGGTACTGGTTAGGTTTAGGGTTATGGTACAGGTTAGGGTTACAGTATGGGTTAGGGTTAGGGTGAGGAATAGTGGTAGGGTTATAATATTGTTAGGGTTAGGGTTAGGGTTAGGGTTAGAGTACAGGTTAGGGTTAGTGTTAGGGTTAGGGTTAGGGTTAGGGTTAGAGTACGGTTTAGGGTTAGGGTTAGGGTTAGTGTTAGAGTACGGGGTAGGGTTAGTGTTAGGGTTAGGGTTAGGGTTAGAGTACAGTTTAGGGTTAGTGTTAGGTTTAGGGTTAGTGTTAGGGTACGGGTTAGGTTTAGGGTTAGGGTTAGGGTTAGTGTTAGAGTACAGGGTAGGATTAGTGTTAGGTTTAGGGTTAGGTTTAGGTTTAGTGTACAGGTTAGGGTTAGGGTTAGTGTTAGGGTTAGGGTTAGAGTACGGTGTAGGGTTAGTGTTAGGGTTAGGGTAAGCGTTAATGTATGGGTTAGGCTTAGGGTTAGGTTAGGGTTAGGATACGGGTTAGGGTTAGCTTTCGGGTATGGGATAGGGTTAGCGATCGGGTTAAGTTTAGGTTTAGGGTTCGGTTTAGGTTACGGTTAAGGGTTAGGGTACGGGTTAGGGTTAGGTTTAGGGTGCCGGTTGGGTTAGGGTTACGGTTAGTGTAAGGGTTAGCGTTTGGTTTAGTGTCAGGGTTAGGGTTAGGGTTAGTGTTAGGGTACGGGTTAGTGTTAGGGTAGGGGTTAGGGTATGGGTTAGTTTTAGGGTTTGGGTATAGATTAGGGTTATGGTTAAAGTTAGGGTTAGGGTTAGGTTATGGTTAAGGGTTATGGTTTGGGTTAAGTTTGGGGTTAAGTTTAGGGTGCGTGTTAGGGTTAGGATTATGGTTATGGTTAGGGTTATATTACGGGTTTGGGTTAGTGTTAGGTTACGGGTTAGGTCTACCGTTTGGGTACGGGTTCGGTTAAGGTTTAAGGTTAGGCTTATGGTTAGGGGTTAGGGTTAGATTTAGGATTAGGCTATGGGTTGGGTTAGGGTACGGGTTAGGGTTAGGGTTAAGGTTCGGGTTAGGGTTTGGGTACGGGCTAGGGTTACGTTTAGCGTTAGGGTATGGGTTAGGTTTAGGGTTAGGGTTCGTGTACGGTTTAGGGTTAGGGTACGGGATAGGGTTAGTGTTAGGGTAAGGGTTAAGGTTAGGTTTAGGGTCCGGGTTAGGGTTAGGGTAAGGGTTAGTGGTAGGGTATGGGTTAGGGTTACTGTTAGGGTTTGCGTACGGGTTAGCGTTAGGGTTAGGGTACTGGATAGGTTTGGGTACAGGTTAGGTAGAGGGTTAGGGGTACATTTAGGTTTCGGGTTAGGGTTAGGTTTAGGTTTAGGGTTAGGATTAGGGTATGGGTTAGGCTTAGTGTATGGGTTAGGGTTAGGTTTAGGGTCAGGGTTAGGTTAGGTTTAGGGTACGAGTTAGGGTTAGGGTTAGGTTTAGGGTACGGGTTGGGATTAGGGTTAGGTTTAAAGTACGGGTTAGGTTTAGGTTACCGGTTAGGGATAGGGTTATGGTCATGGGTAGGTTTATGGTTAGGGTACGAGTTACGGTTGGGGTTAGGGTTCGGGTTAGGGTTAGGGTTATAGTATGGGTTAGGGTTACAGTACGGGTTAGGGTTAGGGTGAGGGTTAGGGTTAGGGTTAGAGTACGGTTAGGGTTAGGGTTAGGGTTAGGTTTAGAGTACGTGTAAGCGTTAGTGTTAGGGTTAGGGTTAGGGTTAGGTTTAGGGTTAGGGTACGGGTTAGGGTTAGGGTTATGGTACGGGTTAGGGTTACAGGACGGGTTATGGTTAGGGTGAGGGTTAGGGTTAGGGTTAGAATACGGTTAGGGTTAGGGTTAGGGTTAGGGTTAGGGTTAGAGTACGGGTTAGGGTTAATGTTAACTTTAGGGTTAGGGTACGAGTTAGGGTTAGGGAGTGGGTTAGGGTTAGGGTTAGGGTTAGGGTACGGGTTAGGGTTAGGGTTAGGTTTAGGGTTAGAGTACGGGTAGGATTAGTATTAGGGTTAGGGTTAGGGTTAGGGTACGGGGTAGGGTTAGTGTTAGGGTTAGGTTTGGGTTTAATGTACGGTTTAGGCATAGGGTTAGGTTTAGGGTTAGGGTACGGGATAGGGTTAAGTTTCGGGTACAGGATAGGGTTAGCCTATGGTTTAAGTTTAGGGTTATGGTTAGGTTTAGGTCACGGGTTAAGTTTAGGGTTCGGGTTAGGGTACGGGTTAGGGTTAGGGTTAGGGTTAGGGTTAGTGTTAGAATAAGGGATGGGCTTAGTGTTAGGTTTAGGGTTAGGGTTAGAGTACGGGTTAGGGTTAGTGTTAGGGTTAGAGTACGTGTTTGGGTTAGTGTTAGGGTACATTTTAGGTTTACCGTTTGGGTACGGGTTAGGGTAAGGGTTAGGTTTAGGGTTAGGGTACGAGTTAGGTTTAGGGTTTGGGTACGGGTTAGGGTTACGTTTAGGGTTAGCGTACGGGTTAGGTTTAGGGTTAGGGTAAGGGTTAGTGTTAGGGATACGGGATAGGGTTAGAGTACGGGTTAGGGTTAGGTTTAGAGTTAGGGTTAGGGTTAGGGTTAAGGATAGGTTTAAGTTTAGGGTTAGGGTACCGGTTAGGGTTAGGGTTAGGTTTAGGGTTAGAGTACGGGGTATTATTAGTGTTAGTGTTGTGTTAGGGTTGGGGTTAATGTACGGTTTAGGCTTAGGGTTAGGTTTATGTTTAGGATACGGGTAGGGTCAGGTTTAGATTACGGGATAGGGTTAGTGTACGGGTTAAGTTTAGAGTTATGGTTAGGTTTAGGTTACGGTTTAGGGTTAGGGTACGCATTAGCGTTAGGTTTAGGGTGCAGGTTGGGGTTAGGGTTAGGATTAGTGTAAGGGTTAGGGTTAGGTTTAGGGTCAGGGTTAGAGTTTTGGTTAGGTTTAGGGGACGGATTAGGGTTAGGGTTGGGGTTAGGGTATGGTTTAGTTTTAGGGTTAGGGTATGGGTTAGGGTTACAGTTAAGGTTAGGGTTAGGTTTAGGGTATGGGTTAGGGTTAGGTTACGGTTAAGGGTTATGGTTTGTTTTAGGGTTAGGGTTAAGCTTAGGGTGCATATTAGGGTTAGGGTTAGGGTTAGGGTTAGGGTTAGGGTTAGGGTTAGGGTTAAGGTTAGAGTACGGGTTTGGGTTAGTGTTAGGGTACGGATTAGGTTTACCGTTTGGTTACGGGTTAGGGTAAGGTTTAGGGTTAGGGTTATGTTTAGGGTTAGGGTACGTGTTAGGTTTAGGGTTTGGGTACGGGTTAGGTTTACGTTTAGGGTTAGGGTAAGGGTTAGGTTTCGGGTTAGTGTAAGGGTTAGTGTTAGGGTACTGGATAGTGTTAGAGTAGGGGTTAGCGTTAGGTTTAGGTTTAGGGTTAGGTTTTGAGTACGGGATAGGGTTAGTTTTAGGGTTAGGGTTAGGGTTAGTGTGCGGATAGGGTTAGCGTTAGGGTTAGGGTTAGGATACGGGTTAGGGTTAGGTTTAGGGTATGCGATAGGGTTAGTGTACGGGTTAAGTTTAGCGTTAGGGTTAGGTTTAGGTTACGGTTTAGGGTTAGGGTATGGGTTAGGGATAGGTTTAGGTGCGTGTTAGGGTTAGGGTACGGGTTAGGGTTAGGTTTAGGGTCAGGGTTAGGGTTAGGTTTAGGTTTAGGGTTAGGGTTATGTTACGGGCTAGGGTTACAGTATGGGTTAGTGTTAGGGTGAGGGTTAGGGTTAGGGTTAGAGTACGGTTAGGGTTAGGGTTAGGGTTAGGGTTAGAGTACGGGTTAGGGTTAGTGTTAGTGTTTGGGAAAGGGTTAGGGTTAGGGTTAGGGTACGGGTTAGGGTTAGGTTTAGGTTATGGGTTAGGGTTAGGGTACAAGTTAGTGTTAGGTTTAGGTGTGGGTTAGGGTTAGGGTACAGGTTATGGTTAGGTTTAGGGTCAGGGTTAAGTTTAGGGATAGGGTTATGGTACGGGTTAGGGTTAGGGTTGGGGTTAAGGTACGGGTTAGGGTTATGGTTAGGGTTAGGGTTAGTGTTAGGGTAAGTGTTAGGGTTAGGGTACGGGTATGGGTTATGTTTAGGGTTAGTGTTAGGTTTAGGTTTAGGGTGGGGCTTAGGCTTAGGTTTAGGGTTACGGTTAGCGCTAGAATATGGGTTAGGTTTACTTTTAGGGTTATGGTACGGGTTAGGGTTAGGGTTAGGGTATGGGATAGGGTTGTGTACGGGTTTGGTCAAGGGTTAGGTTTAGGTTTAGGGTACGGGTTAGGGTTAGTGTTAGGTTTAGGGGTAGGGTTAGGGTATGGGTTAAGTTTAGGTTACGGGTTAGGGTTAGGATTAATGTCAGCGTTAGGGTTATGGTTAGGGTATGAGTTAGGGTTAGGATTAGGTTTAGGGTACGGGGTAGAGTTAGGGTTAGGGTTAGGGTACAGGTTAGGTTTAGGTTACGGGTTTGCATTAGTGTTTGGGTCAGGGTTAGAGTTAGGGTACGAGTTAGGGTTAGGATTAGGGTACGGGTTAGGGTTAGGTTTATGTTATGGTTTAGGGTTACAGTACGGGTTAGGGTTAGGATGACGGTTAGGGTTAGGGTTAGAATACGGTTAGGGTTAGGGTTAGTGTTAGGGTTACGATACGGGTTATGGTTATGTTTGGGGTGTGGGATCCGGTTAGTGTACGTGTTAGGTCTAGGGTTAGATTTAGGTTTAGTGTGCGGATTAGGGTTAGGTTTAGGGTATGTGTTAGGATTAGGGTTTGGGTACGGGTTAGCGTTACGTTTAGGTTTAGGGTACGGGTTAGGTTTAGGGTTAGGGTTAGGGTCCGGTTTAGGGTTAGGGTACGGGTTAGGGTTAGGGTTAGGTCAGGGTTAGCGTTAGGGTTAGGGTACGGTTTAGGGTTACTGTATGGGTTAGGGTTATGGTTAGGGTTAGCGTTATAGTACGGGTTAGGGTTAGAGTTAGGGTTAGGTTTAGGGTTAGAGTAAGGGTTAGGGTTAGTGTTAGGGTTAGGTTTTGGTTTAGGGTTAGAGTACGGGTTCGGGTTATTGTTGTTGTTAGGGCTATGGTTAGGGTTAGTGTACAGATAGTGTTAGGGTTAGGGTTAGGGAACGGGTTAGGGTTAGGGTTAGGTTCAGGTGTGCATTAGTTTTAGGGTTAGGGCTAGGGTTTGGGTTAGCGTTAGGTTTAGGGTCAGGGTTATGGTTAGGGATAGGGTTACGTTACGGGTTAGGGTTAGGTTTGGGGTTAGGGTACAGGTTAGTTTTAGGGTTAGGGTACGGGTCAGGGTTACAGTTAAGTTTAGGGTTAGGGTTAGGATATGGGTTATGGTTAGGGTACGTGTAAGGGTTATGTTTAGGGTTAGGGTTAGGTTTAGGTTTAGGGTGCGGGTTAGGGTTTGGGTTAGGGTTAGTGCTAGGTAATGGGTTAGGGTTACTGTTAGGGTTTGGTATGGGTTAGGTCAAGGGCTAGGGTAAGGTTTAGGGTACGGGTTAGTGTTAGGGTTAGGTTTAGGGTTAGTGTTAGGGTATGGGTTAGGCTTAGGGTACGGGTTAGGGTTAAGTTTAGGGTAGGGTTTGGGTTAGGGTTAGGGTACGAGTTAGGGTTAGGGTTAGGTTTAGGGTACGGGTTAGAGTTAGGATTAGGGTTAGAGTACGGTTTAGGTTTAGGGTACAGGTTACGGTTAGTGTTATTGTCAGAGTTAGGGTTAGGGTTAGGGTACAAGTTAAGGTGATGGTTAGGGTTAGTGTTATGGTATGGGTTAGGGTTACAGTACGGGTTAGGGTTAGTGTGAGGTTTAGGGTTACGGTTAGAGTATGGTTAGGGTTAAGTTTAGGGTTAGAGTACGGTTTAGGGTTAGTGTTAGGTTAGGTTTAGGGTTAGGGTTAGTGTACGGGTTAGGGTTAGGGTTAGGGTTAGGTTTAGAGTACGGGGTAGGGTTAGTGTTAGGGTTAGGGTTAGGGTTAATGTACGGGTTAGGCTTAGGTTTAGGTTTATGGTTAGAATACGGGTTAGAGTTAGGTTCAGGGTACGGGATAGGTTTAGTGTACGGGTTAAGTTTAGGGTTAGGGTTAGGTTAAGGTTACGGGTTAGGGTTAGGGTACGGGTTAGGGTTAGGTTTGGCGTGTTGGTTAGGGTTAGGTTTAGGATTAGTGTAAGGGTTAGGGTTAGGTTTAGGGTCAGGGTTAGGGTTAGGGTTAGAGTTAGGGTACGGATTAGGGTTAGGGTTGGGGTTAGGGTACGCGTTAGTGTTAGGTTTGGTGTTAAGGTACGGATTAGTTTTAGGGTTAGGGTACAGGTTAGGGTTATGGTTAAGGTTAGGGTTAGGGTTAGGGTATGGGTTTGAGTTAGGTTACGGTTTAGGGTTATGGTTTCGGTTAAGGTTCGTGTTAAGTTAGGGTGCGGGTTAGGGTTAGTTTTAGGGTTAGGGTTAGGGTTAGAGTACGGGTTTGGGTTAGTGTTAGGGTACGGGTTAGGTTTGCCTTTTGGGTATGGGTTAGCGAAGGGTGAGGTTTAGGGTTAGGGTTTAGGGTTATAGATAGGGTAGGCTACGGGTAGGGTTAGGGTACGGGTTAGGGTTAAGGTTAGTGTTCGGGTTAGGGTTAGTGTACGGGTTAGGGATAGGGTTAGTGTTAGGGTTACGATACGGGTTAGGGTTAAGTTTGGGGAATGGGATAGGGTTAGTGTACGTATTAGGTCTAGGGTTAGGTTTAGGTTTAGTGTGCGGGTTAGGGTTAGGTTTAGGGTACGTGTTAGGGTTAGGGTTTGGTTACGGGTTAGCGTTACGTTTAGGATTAGGGTACGGGATAGGTTTAGGGTTAGGGTTAGGGTACGGTTTAGGGTTAGGGTACGGGTTAGGGTTAGGTCAGGGTTAGGTTTAGGGTTAGGGTACCGGTTAGGGTTACTCTACGGGTTAGGGTTATGGTTAGGGTTAGGGTTAGCATTAGCGTTATAGTGCGGGTTAGGGTTAGAGTTAGGGTTAGGTTTAGGGTTAGAGTACGGGTTACGGTTAGTGTTAGGGTTAGGGTTAGTGTTAGAGTACAGGTTAAGGTTAGAGTACGGGTTAGGGTTAGGTTTAGGGTTTGGGTTAGGTTTAGAGTACGGGTTAGGGTTAGTGTTAGTGTTAGTGTTAGGGTTAGGGTTAGTGTACGGATAGGGATAGGGTTAGTGTGAGGGTACGGGTTAGGGTTAGGTTTAGGATACGGGATAGGGTTAGTGTACGGGTTAAGTTTAGGGTTAGGGTTAGGTTTAAGTGACGGGTTAGGTTTAGGGAACTGGTTAGGGTTAGGTTTAGGTGCGGGTTAGAGTTAGGGTTAGGGTTAGGGTTAGGGTTTGGTTTAGGGTTACATTTAGGGTCAGGATTAGGGTTAGGGATAGGTTTATGGTAAGGGTGAGGGTTAGGTTTGGGTTTAGGGTACAGGTAAGTTTTAGGGTTAGGGTACGGGTCAGGGTTACATTTAAGGTTATGGTTAGGGTTAGGGTATGGGTTAGGGTTAGGATACGGGTAAGGGTTATGGTTAGGGTTAGGGTTAGTTTTAGGCTTAGGGTGCGGTTTATGGTTAGGGTTAGGGTTAGTGCTAAGTTATGGGTTAGGGTTACTGTTAGGGTTTGGGTACGGGTTAGGGTTAGGGTACAGGTTACGGTTAGGGTTAGGGTCAGGCTTAGGTTTTGGATTACGGTACAAGTTAGGGTTAGGGTTAGGATACAGGTTAGGGTTAGGGTTATGGTACGGGTTAGGGTTACAGTACGGGTTAGGGTTAGGGTGAGGGTTAGGGTTAGTTTATGGTTAGGATTAGGGTAGGCTTAGGGTTAGAGTAAGGGTTAAGGTTAGTGTTAGGTTAGGTTTAGGGTTAAGGTTAGTGTACGGGTTAGGGTTAGGTTCAGGGTACGGAATAGGGTTAGCGTACGGGTTAAGTTTAGGGTTAGGGTTAGGTTTAAGTTACAGGTTAGGGTTAGGGTATGGGTTAGGGTTAGGCTTAGGGTGCGCATTAGGGTTAGGGTTAGTGTAAGGGTTAGGGTTATGTTACGGGTTAGGGTTAGGGTTAGTGTTAGGGTACGCGTTAGTGTTAGTTTTGGGTTAGGGTACGGGTTAGTTTTAGGGTTAGGGTACAGGTTAGTGTTATGGTTAAGGTTAGGGTTAGGGTTAGGGTATGGGTTAGGGTTAGGTTACGATTAAGGGTTATGGTTTCAGTTAGGGTTTGGGTTAAGTTTAGGGTGCTGGTTAGGGTTAGGGTTAGGATTAGGGTTAGAGTACGGGTTTTGGTTACTGTTAGTGTACGGGTTAGGTTTACATTTTGGGAACGGGTAGTGTAAGGGTTAGGGTTAGGGTTAGGGTTAGGATTTAGGGTTAGAGTTAGGGTTAGGCTATGGGTAGGGTTAGGGTATGGGTTAGAGTACGGGATAGGGTTCGGGTTAGGGTTAGTGTATGGGTTAGGGATTGGGTTAGGGTTAGAGTTATGGTTCAGGTTAGGGTTAGTGTTAGGGTTACGGAATGGGTTAGGGTTAAGTTTCCAGTACGGGATAGGGTTAGTGTACGTGTTAGGTCTAGGTTTAGGTTTAGTTTTAGTGTGCGGTTTAGGGTTAGGGTTAGGGTTATGGTTAGGGTACGTGTTAGGGTTAGGGTTTGGGTAGGGGTAAGGGTTACATTTAGGGTTAGGGTACGGGTTAGGTTTAGGGTTAGGGTAAGGGTTAGTGTTAGGGTACCGGTTAGGGTTACATAACGGGTTAGGGTTAGGTTTAGGGTTAGGTTTAGGGTTAGAGTACGTGTTAGGGTTAGTGTTAGTGTTAGCGTTAGTGTTACTGTGCGGATAGGGTTAGGGTTAGGGTTAGGGTACGGGTTAGGGTTAAGTTTAGGGTACGGGATAGGGTTTGTGTACGGGATAAGTTTAGGGTTAGGGTTAGGTTTAGGGTACGAGTTAGGGTTAGGGTTAGGTTATGGGTTAGGGTTAGGGTTATGTTACGGGCTAGGGTTACAGTACGAGTTAGTGTTAGGGTGAGGGTTAGGGTTACAGTTAGATTACTGTTAGGGTTAGGGTTAGGGTTAGGGTTAGAATACGGGTTAGGGTTAGTGTTAGGGTTAGGTTTAGGGTTAGGGTTAGGGTTAGGGTTAGGGTTAGGGTTAGGTTTAGGTATAGAGAACGGGGTAAGGTTAGTGTTAGGTTTAGGGTTAAGGTTAATGTACGGGTTTGGCTTAGGTGTAGGTTTAGGTTTAGGATAAGGGTTAGGGTTAGGTTTTGGGTACGGGATAGGGTTAGCGTAAGGGTTAAATTTTGGGTTAGGGTTAGGTTTAGGTTACGGGTTATGGTTAGGGTACGGGTTAGGGTTAGGTTTAGGGTGCGGGTTAGTGTTAAGGTTAGGGTTAGTGTAAGGGTAAGGGTTAGGTTTAGGGTCAGGGTTAGGGTTAGGGTTAGTGTTAGGGTTCGGTTTAAGGTTAGGGTTGGGGTTAGGGTACGGGTTAGATTTAGGGTTAGGGTACGGGTCAGGGTTACGGTTAAGGTTATGGTTAGGTTAGGGTACACATAAGGTTTATGGTTAGGGTTAGGGTTAGGTTTAGGTTTAGGGTGCGTGTTAGGGTTAGGGTTAGGGTTAGGGTTAGTGCTATGTTATGGGTTAGTGTTACTGTTAGTGTTTGGGTACGGGTTAGGGTTAGGTTTAGGTTTCGGGATAGGGTTGGTAAGGGTAGGTCAAGGGTTAGGGTTAGCTTTCGGGTACGGGTTAGGGTTAGGGTTAGATTTAGGTTTAGGGTGCGGTTTAGGGTTAGGGTTAAGGTTAGTGCTTGGCTATGGGTTAGGGTTACGGTTAGAGTTTTGGTACGGGTTAGGGTTAGGGTTAGGTTACAGGATAGGGTTGGGTACGGGTTAGGTCAGGGGTTAGGGTTAGTTTTAGGGTATGGTTTATGGTTAGGGTTAGGTTTCGGGTTAGGGTTAGGGTATGGGTTAAGTTTAGGGTTCGGGTTAGGGTTAGGGTTAGGGTAAGGGTTAGGGTTTGGTTAGGGAACGAGTTAGGTTAGGATTTCGTTTAGGGTACGGTTTATGGTTAGTGTTAGTGTCAGGGTTAGGGTTAGGGATAAGGTTATGGGACGGGTTAGGGTTAGGGTTGGGATCAGGTTAGGGTTAGGGTTATGTTATGGGTTAGGGTTACAGTACAGGTTAGGGTTAGTTTGAGGGTTAGGGTTAGGTTAGAGTACGGTTAGGCCTAGGGTTAGGGTTAGGGTTAGAGTCTGGGTTAGGGTTAGTGTTAAGGTTAGGGAAAGGGTTAGGATTAGGGTACGGGTTAGAGTTAGGGTTAGGGTTAGGGTTAGGATACGGGTTAGGGTTAGGTTTCGGGTAGGGGCTATGGTTAGCATACGGGTTAAAATTAGGTTTAGTTTTAGGTTTAGGTTACGGGTAGGGTTAGGGTACGGGTTAGGGTTAGGTTTAGGTGAGCGTTAGGGTTAGGATTAGGGTTAGGGTGCGGGTTAGTTTTAGGGTTAGGGTACGTGTCATGGTTACGGTTAAGGTTAGGTTTAGGGTTAGGTTATGGGTTAGTGTTTAGGGTACGGGTAAGGGTTTTGGTTAGGGTTAGGTTTAGGTTTAGGGTGTGGTTTAGGTTTAGGGTTAGGGTTAGTGCTAGGCTATGGGTTAGGGTTAAGGTCAGGGTTTTGGTACGGGTTAGGGTTAGGATTAGGTTACGGGATAGGCTTGGGTATGGGTTAGGTCAAGGGTTACGGTTAGGGTAGGGTACGGTTTAGGGTTAGGGTTAGCGTCAGGGTTAGGGTTAGGGTTAGGGTTACGGTACGCTTTAGGGTTACTGTACGGGTTAGGGTTATAGTTAGGGTTAGGGTTAGGGTTAGCGTTATACTACGGGTTAAGGTTAGAGTTAGGGTTAGGTTTAGGGTTAGAGTACGGGTTAGGGTAAGTGTTAGGGTTAGGTTTAGTGTTAGGTTTAGGGTTAGAGTTAGTGGTAGTGTTAGGGTTAAGGTTAGGGTTAGTGTACGGATAGGGTTAGGGTTAGGGTTAGGGTACGGGTTAGGGTTAGGTTTAGGATACGGGATACGATTAGCATACGGGTTAAGTTTAGGGTTAGGGTTAGGTTTAGTTTACGGGTTTGGGTTAGGGAACGGGTTAGGGTTAGGTTTAGGTGCGGGTTAGGGTTAGGGTTAGGGTTAGGGTTAGGTTTAGGCTTTGGGTTAGGTTTAGGTTTAGGGTCAGGGTTACGGTTAGGGATAGGGTTATGGTACGGCTTAGGTTTAGGTTTAGATTTAGGATTAGGGTTAGGTTTAGCTTTAGGGTATGGGATAGGGTTAGCGTACGGGTTAAGTTTAGGGTTAGGGTTAGGGTTAGGTTACGGGTTAGGGTTAGGGTACGGGTTAGGGTTAGGTTTAGGGTGCGGGTTAGTGTTACTGTTAGGATTAGTGTAAGGGTTAGGGTTAGGTTTAGGGTCAGGGTTAGGGTTAGGTTTAGTGTTAGGGTACGGGTTAGGGTTAGGTTTAGGTTTAGGGTCAGGGTTAGGGTTAGGTTTAGTGTTAGGGTACGGGTTAGGGTTAGGTTTAGGTTTAGGGTCAGGGTTAGGGTTAAGGATAGGGTTATGGTACGGCTTAGGGTTAGGTTTAGATTTAGGATACGGGTAGGTTTAGCTTTAGGGTATGGGATAGGGTTAGTGTACGGGTTAAGTTTAGGGTTAGGGTTAGGTTTAGATTACGGGTTAGGGTTAGGGTACGGGTTACGGTTAGGTTTAGGGTGCGGGTTAGCGTTAGGGTTAGGATTAGTGTAAGGGTTAGGGTTAGGTTTAGGGTCAGGGTTAGGGTTAGGTTTAGTATTAGGGTACGGGTTAGGGTTAGGGTTCAGGTTAGGGTACGGGTTAGTTTTAGGGTTAAGGTATTGGTTAGGTTTACGGTTAAGGTTAGGGTTAGGGTTAGGGCATGGGTTAGGGTTAGATTACGGTTAAGGGTTTTGGTTAGGGTTAGGGTTCGGGTTAAGTTAAGGGTGCGGGTTAGGGTTAGGTTTAGGTTTAGGGTTAGGGTTAGAACACGGGTTTGGGTGAGTGTTAGGGTACGGGTTAGGTTTACCGTTTGGGTACGGGTTATGGTAAGGGTTAGGGTTAGGTTTAGGGGTTAGGGTTAGAGTTAGGATTAGGCTATGGGGAGGGTTAGGGTACGGGTTAGGTTTAGGGTTAGGGATCGGGTTAGGGTTAGTGTACGGTTAAGGTTTAGGGTTAGGGTTAGGGTTAGTGTTAGGGTTACGATACGGGTTAGGGTGAAGGTTGGGATATGGGATAGGGTTAGTGTACGTGTTAGTTCTAGGGTTAGCTTTAGGTTTAGTGTGCGGGTTAGGGTTAGGTTTAGGGTATGTGTTAGGGTTAGGGTTTGGGAACGGGTTAGCGTTACGTTTAGGGTTAGGGTACGGGTTAGGTTTAGGGTTAGGGTTAGGGTACGGTTTAGGGTTAGGGTACGGGTTAGGGTTAGCGTTATGTCAGGGTTAGCGTTAGGGTTAGGGTACGGTTTAGGGTTAGTGTACGGGCTAGGGTTATGGTTATGGTTAGGGTTAGGGTTAGCGTTATAGTACGGGTTAGGGTTAGAGTTAGGGTTAGGTTTAGGGTTAGAGTACGGATTAGGGTTAGTGTTAGGGTTAGGTTTGGGTTAGGGTTAGACTTAGAGTACGGGTTCGGGTTAGTGTTGGTGTTAGTGTTAGGGTAAGGGTTAGTGTACGGATAGGGTTAGGGTTAGGTTAGGGAACGGGTTAGGGTTAGGGTTAGGTTTAGGTGCGGGTTAGTGTTAGGGTTAGGGTTAGGGTTTGGGTTAGCGTTAAGTTTAGGGTCATGGTTAGGGTTAGGGATAGGGTTTTGGTACGGATTAGGGTTAGGTTTGGGGTTAGGGTACAGGTTATTTTTAGGGTTAAGGTACGGGTCAGGGTTACAGTTAAGGTTAGGCTTAGGGTTAGGATATGGGTTATGGTTAGGGTACGGGTACGGGTTATGGTTAGGGTTAGGGTTAGGTTTAGGTTTAGGTTTAGGGTGCGGGTTAGAGATTGGGTTAGGGTTAGTGCTAGGTTATGGGTTAGGGTTACTGTTAGGGTTGGGCACGGGTTAGGTTTAGGGTACGGGTTAGGGTTAGGTTTAGGGTTAGTGTTAGGGTATGGGTTAGGCTTAGGGTACGGCTTAGGGTTAAGGTTAGGGTAGGGTTAGAGTTAGGGGTAGGGTACGAGTTAGGGTTAGCGTTCGGTTTAGGGTACGGGTTAGGGTTAGGATTAGGTTTAGAGTATGGTTTTGGTTTAGGTTACGAGTTACGGTTAGTGTTAGAGGCAGGGTTAGGGTTAGGGTTAGGGTACAAGTTAGGGTGAGGGTTAGGGTACGGGTTAGGGTTAGTGTTATGGTACGGGTTAGAGTTACAGTACGGGTTAGGGTTAGGGTGAGGTTTAGGGTTACGGTTAGAGTATTTTTAGGGTTAGGGTTAGGGTTAGAGTACGGGTTAGGGTTAGTGTTCGGTTAGGTTTAGGGTTAGGTTTAGTGTACGGGTTAGGGTTAGATTTAGGGTTAGGGTTAGGTTTAGTGTACAGGGTAGAGTTAGAGTTAAGGTTAGGGTTAGGGTTAATGTACGGGTTAGGCTTAGGTTTAGGTTTAGGCTTAGAATACTGGTTAGAGTTAGGTTCAGGGTACGGGATACGGTTAGGTATGTGTTAAGTTAAGGGTAAGGGTTAGTTTAAGGTTACGGGTTAGGGTTAGTGTACGGGTTAGGGTTAGGTTTAGGATACGGGATAGGATAGCGTACGGGTTAAGTTTAGGGTTAGGGTTAGGTTTAGGTTACGGGTTAGGGTTAGGGAACGGGTTAGGTTTAGGTTTATGTGTGGGTTAGGGTTAGGGTTAGGTTTAGGGTTTGGGTTAGGGTTAGGTTTAGGGTCAGGGTTAGGGTTAGGGATAGGGTTATGGTACGGGTTAGTGTTAGGTTTGGGGTTAAGGTACAGGTTAATTTTTGGGTTAGGGTACGGGTCAGGGTTACAGTTAAGGTTAGGGTTAGGTTTAGGATTCGGGTTATGGTTAGGGTACGGGTAAGGGTTATGGTTAGGGTTAGGGTTAGGTTTAGGTTTAGGGTTCGGTTTAGGGTTTGGTTTAGGGTTAGTGCTAGGTTTTGGGTTAGGGTTACTGTTAGGGTTTGGTACGGGTTAGGACAAGGGCTAGGGTTAGGTTTAGGGTACAGGTTAGGGTTAAGGTTAGGTTTAGGGTTAGTGTTAGAGTATGGGTTAGGCTTAGGGTATGGGTTAGGGTAAATTTTAGGGTAGGGTTAGGGTTAGGCGTAGGGTACGAGTTAGGCTATGGTTAAGGGTTATGGTTAGGTTTAGGGTTAAGTTTAGGGTGCGGTTTAGGGTTAGGGTGTTGGTTAGGGTAAGGGTAGGGTTAAGGGTTATGGTTAGGGTTATTGTTAGGGTTAAGTTTAGGGTGTGGTTTAGGGTTAGGCTTAGGGTTAGGGTTAGGGGTTAGGGTTAGAGTCAGGTTTAGGCTACAGGATAGTGTTAGAGTAAGGGTTAGGGTTAGGGTAAGTGTTAAGGGTAGGGTTATAGTACGGGTTAGTGTTAGAGTTAGGGTTAGCTTTAGGTTATAGTACGGGTTAGGGTTAGTGTTATGGTTAGGGTTAGGGTTAGGTTTAATGTACGGATTGGGTTAGGGTTAGGGTTAGGTTTAGGGTACGGGTTAGGTTTAAGTTAGGGTACGGGCTAGGGTTAGCGTTCAGGTTAAGTTTAGGGTTGGGTTAGGTTTAGGTTACGGGTTAGGGTTAGGGTATGTGTTAGGGTTAGGTGTAGGTGAGGGTTAGGGTTAGGGTTAGGGTACGGGTTAGAGTTATCGTTAGGTTTAGGGTTACGTTTAGGTTTAGGGTGCGGGTTAGGCTTAGGTTTAGGGTTAGGTTTAGGTCTCGGGTATGGGTTAGGGTTACTGTTAGGGTTTGGGTACGGGTTAGGGTTAGGTTTAGGGTACGAGATGGTGTTGGGTAAGGGTTAGGTCAAGGGTGAGGTTTAGGTTTAGTGTACGGCTTACGGTTAGGGTTAGGTTTAGTGTTAGGGTTAGGGTATGGGTTAGGTTTAGGGTACGGGTTAGGGTACGGGTTAGGGTTAGGGTCAGGGTACGGGTTAGGGTTAGGGTATGAGATAGGGTTAGGGTTAGGTTTAGGGTACGGGTTAGGGTTAGGGTTAGGTTTAAGGTACGGGTTAGGTTTAGGGTACGGGTTAGGGTTAAGGTCAGGGTTAGGGTTAGGGTACGAGTTACGGTTAGGGTTAGAGTACGGGTTAGGGTTAGGGTTATGTTACGGGTTAGGGTTACAGTACGGGTTACGTTTAGGGTGAGGGTTAAGGTTAGGGTTAGAGTACGATTAGGGTTTGGGTTAGGATTAGGGTTAGAGAACGGGTTAGGTTTAGTGTTAGGTTTAGGGAAAGTGTTAGGTTTCGGGTTAGGGTACTGGTACGGGTTAGGGTTAGGGTTAGGGTTAGGGTACGGGTTAGGGTTAGAGTACGGTATAGGGTTAGGTTTAGGTTTAGCTTTAGGGTTAGAGTACCGGTTAGGGTTAGTGTTAGGCTTAGGGTTAGTGTTAGGGTACGGGTTAGCTTTAGAGTTTGGTTTAGGGTTAGGTTTAGGGTTAGGGTTAGGGTTAGAGTACGGTTTAGGTTTAGTGTTAGGTTTAGGGTTATTGTTAGAGTTAGTGTACGGATAGTTTTAGGGTTAGGTTTAGGGTACGGGATAGGATTAGCATATGGGTTAAGTTTAGGTTTAGGGTTAGGTTTAGGTTACGGGTTTGGGTTAGGGTACAGTTTAGGTTTAGGGTTAGGGTAAGGGTTAGTGTTAGGGTACGGGTTAGGGTTAGAGTACGGGTTAGGGTTAGTGTTAGTGTTAGGGTTAGGGTTAGTGTACGTATAGGGTTAAGGTAAGGGTTAGGATTAGGGTGCCGGTTAAGGTTAGTGTACGGGTTAAGGTTAGGGTTAGGGTTGGTGTTAGGGTTAGTGTTAGGGCACGGTATGGGTTAGGTTTAAGGTTACGGTACGGAATAGAGTTAGTGTACATGTTAGGTCTAGGGTTAGTGTTAGGTTTAGTGTGCGGGTAAGGGTTAGGGTTAGGGTTAGGGTTAGGGTTAGTCTTAGGGTACGTGTTAGGGATAGGGTACAGGTTAGGGTTAGGTTTAGGGTTAGGGTTAGGGTTAGGGTTAGGGTTAGGGTGAAAATACGGGGTAGGGTTAGTGTTAGGGTTAGGGTTAGGGTTAATGTACGGGTTAGGCTTAGGGTTAGGTTTAGGGTTAAGATACGGTTTAGGGTTAGTTTCAGGATACGGGATAGGGTTAGCATACGGTTTAAGGTTAGGGTTAGGATAGGGTTTAGGTTATGGGTTAGGGTTAGGGTACGGGTTAGGGTTAGGTTTAGGGTTAGGGTTAGGGTTAGTGTAAATGTATGGGTTAGGCTTAGGGTTAGATTTAGGGTTAGGATACGGTTTAGGGTTAGTTTCAGGGTTCGGGATAGGGTTAGCGAACGGGTTAACTTTAGGATTAGGGTTAGGGTTAGCATACGGGTTAAGGTTAGGGTTAGGGTAGGGTTTAGGTTACGGGTTAGGGTTAGGGTATGGGTTAGGGTTAGGTTTAGGGTTAGGGTTAGGGTTAGGGTTAGGGTTAAAGTACTAGGTAGGGTGAGTGTTAGGGTTAGAGTTAGGGTAAATGTATGGGTTACGCTTAGGGTTAGATTTAGGGTTAGGATACGGTTTAGGGTTAGTTTCAGGGTTCGGGATAGGGTTAGCGTATGGGTTAACTTTAGGGTTAGGGTACGGGTTAGGGTTAGGTTTAGGATCAGGGTTAGTGTTAGGATTAGTGTTAGAGTACGGGTTAGGGTTAGGGATGGGGTTAGGGTACGGGTTAGTTTTAGGGTTAGGGTACAGGTTAGGTTTATGGTTAAGGTAAGGGTTAGGTTTAGGGTATGGGTTAGGTATAGGGTACGGTTAAGGGTTATGGTTTGGATTAGGATTAGTGTTAAGTTTAAGGTGCGGGTTAGGGTTAGGGTTAGGGTTAGCGTACGGGTTTGGGTTAGTGTTAGGGTACGGGTTAGGTTTACCGTTTGGGTACGGGTTAGGGTAAGGGTTAGGGTTAGGGTTAGAGGTTAGGGTCAGATTTAGGGTTAGGGTACTGGTAGGGTTAAGGTTTCGGTACAGAATAGGTTTAGTTTAGTTTTAGGTCTAGGGTTTGGGTTAGGGTTAGTGTGCGGGTTAGGGTTAGGGTTAGGGTACGTGTTAGGGTTAGGGTTTGGGTATGGGTTAGGGTTACGTTTAGCTTTAGGGTATGGGTTAGGTTTAGGGTTAGGGTAAGGGTTAGTGTTAGGGTACGGGTTAGGGTTAGAGTACGGGTTAGGGTTAGGTTTAGGGTTAGCTTTAGGGTTAGAGTACCGGTTAGGGTTAGTGTTAGTGTTAGGGTTAGGTTTAGTGTACGGATAAGTTTAGTGTTAGGGTTCGGGTTAGGGTACTAGTTAGGGTTAGGTTAGTGTACGGGATAGGGTTAGTGTACGCGTTAAGTTTAGGGTTAGGGTTAGGTTTAGGTTATGGGTTAGGGTTAGGGTACGGCTTAGGGTTAGGTTTAGGTGCGGGATAGGGTTAGGGTACGGGTTATGGTTAGGTTTAGGGTCAGGGTTAGGGTTAGGGATAGGGTTATGGGACGGGTTAGGGTTAGGGTTGGGGTTAGGGTACGGGTTAGTTTTAGTGTTAGGGTACGGGTTAGGGTTACGGTGAAGGTTAGGGTTAGTGTTAGGGTATGGGTTAGGGTTAGGGTACCGGTTAGGGTTATGGTTAGGGTTAGGGTTAGGTTTAGGTTTAGGGTGCGGGTTAGGCTTTGAGTTAGTGTTTGGGTTAGACCTAGGTTATGGGTTAGGGTTACTGTTAGGGTTTGGGTAAGGTTTAGGTTTAGGGTTAGGGTACGGGATAGAGTTTGGTATGGATTAGGTCAAGGGTTAGGGTTAGGATTAGGGTACAGGTTAGGGTTAGGGTTATGTTACGGGTTAGGGTTACAGTATGGGTTAGGGTTAGGTTGAGGGTTAGGTTTAAGGTTAGAGTACGGGTTAGGGTTAGGTTTAGGGTCCGGGTTAGGCTTAGGGTTAGGGTTAGTGTAAGGGTTAGTGTTAGGGTACGAGTTAGGGTTAGGGTTACGTTTAGGGTACGGTTTATGGTTAGTGTTAGGGTCAGGGTTATGGTTAGGGTACGAGTTAGGGTACGGGTTAGGGTACGGGTTAGGGTTAGGGTTATGTTACGGTTTAGGGTTACAGTACGGGTTAGGGTTAGGTTGAGGGTTAGGGTTAGCGTTAGAGTACGGTTAGGGATAGGGTTAGGGTTAGGGTTAGAGTATGGGTTAGGGTTAGTGTTAGGGTTAGGGAAAGGGTTATGGTTAGGGTAGGGGTTAGAGTTAGGGTTAGGGTTACGGTTAGGGTATGGGTTAGGGTTAGGTTTAGGGTACTGGCTAGGGTTAGCGTACGGGTTAAAATTAGGTTTAGGGTTAGGTTTAGGTTACGTGTTAGGGATAGGGTATGGGTTAGGGTTAGGTTTAGGTGAGGGTTAGGGTTAGGATTAGGGTGAGGGTACGATTTAGTTTTTGGGTTAGGGTACGGGTCAGGGTTATGGTTAAGGTTAGGGTTAGGTTTAGGGTATGGGTTAGTGTTAGGGTACGGGTAAGGGTTATGGCTAGGGTTAGGGTTAGGTTTAGGTTTAGGGTGTGGTTTAGGGTTAGGGTTAGGGTTAGCGCTAGGCAATGGGTTAGGGTTATGGTTAGGGTTTTGGTACGGGTTAGGGTTAGGGTTAGGTTACTGGATAGGCTTGGGTACGGGTTAGTTCAAGGGTTACGATTAGGTTTAGGGTACGGTTTAGGGTTAGGGTTTGCGTCAGGTTTAGGGTTAGGGTTAGGGTACGAGTTAGGTTTAGGTTTAGGTTTAGGGTACGGGTAGGGTTAGGGTTAGGGTTAGGGTACGGGTTAGGTTTAGGGTACAGGTTAGGGTATGGGTACGGGTTAGGGTTAGGGTTAGGTTATGGGTTAGGGTACAGGTTAGGTTAGGGTCACTGTACGGGTTAGTGTTAGGTTGAGGGTTAGGGTTAGGTATAGTGTACGGTTAGGGTTAGGTTTAGGGTTAGGGTTAGGGTTAGAGTACGGGTTATGGTTAGTGTTAGGTTTAGGGTTAGGGTTAGTGTACGGATAGGGTTAGGGTTAGGTTAGTGTTAGTGTATGGGTTAGGGTTAGGTTTAGGGTACGGGATAGGGTTAGTGTACAGGTTAAATTTAGGGTTAGGGTTAGGTTTAGGTTACGGGTTAGGATTAGGGTACGGGTTAGGGTTAGGTTTAGGTGCGTTTTAAGGTTAGGGTACTGGTTAGGGTTAGGTTTAGGGTCAGGGTTAGGGTTAGCGATAGGGTTATGGTACGGGTTAGGGTTAGGGTTGGGGTTAGGGTACGGGTTAATTTTAGGGTTAGTGTACGGGTTATGGTTATGGTTAAGGTTATGGTAAGTGTTAGGTTATGGGTTCGGGTTAGGGTACGGGTAAGGGTTATGGTTAGGGTTAGGGTTACATTTAGGTTTACGGTGCGGTTTAGGCTTAGGGTTAGGGTTAGGGTTAGCGTAATGGTATGGTTTAGGGTTACTGTTAGGGTTTGAGTATGGGTTAGGGTTCGGTTTAGGGTACGCGTTTGGGTTAGTGTTAGGTTAGGGTACGGGTTAGGTTTAGGGTTAGTTTTAGGGTACGGGTTAGGTTTAGGGTTAGGGTCAGGGTTAGGTTTAGGTTTAGGGTATGAGTTAGGGTTAGTGTTAGGTTTAGGGTACGGGTTTGGTTTAGGGTTAGGTTTAGGGTACGGGTTAGGTTTAGGGTATGGGTTAGGATTAGGGTCAGGGTTAGTGTTAGGGTACGAGTTAGGGTTAGGTTTAGTGTATGCGTTAAGTTTAGGGTTATGTTATGGGTTAGGGTTACAGTATGGGTTAGAGTTAGGGTGAGGGTTAGGGTTAGGGTTAGAGTTCGGTTAGGGTTAGGGTTAGGGTTAGGGTTAGAGTGCGGGTTAGGGTTAGTTTTAGGTTTAGGGAAAGGGTTAGTTTTAGGGTTAGGGTACGGGTTAGGGTTAGGGTTAGAATACGGGGTATGGTTAGGGTTAGGGTTAGGGTTAATGTACGGGTTAGGCTTAGGGTTAGGGTTAGGGTTAGGTTACGGGTAGGGTAGGTTTAGGTTACGGGATAGAGTAGTGTACATGTTAAGTTTAGTGTTAGAATTAGGTTTAGGATACGTGTTAGGGTTATGGTACGGCTTAGGGTTAGGTTTACGGTGCGGGTTAGGGTTAGGGTTAGGGTTAGTGTACGGGTTAGGGTTAGGTTGATGGTCAGGGTTAGGGTTAGGATTAGTGTTAGGGTATGGGTTAGGGTTAGGGTTGGGGTTAGGGTACGGGTTAGTTTTAGGGTTATGGTACGAGTTAGGGTTACTGTTAACGTTAGGTTTAGGGTTAGAGACGGGTTAGGGTTGGTGTTAGGGTTAGGGTTAGGGTTAGGTTTACTGTTCGCATAGGGTTAGGGTTAGGGTTAGGGTTATGGTTAGGGTACGGGTTAGGGTTAGTTTTAGGGTACGGGCTAGGGTTAGCGTACGGTTAAGTTTAGGTTTAGGGTTAGGTTTAGGTTACGGGTTAGGGTTAGGGTACGTGTTAGGGTCAGGTTTAGGTGAGGGTTAGGTTTAGGGTTATGGTTAGGGTTAGGGTACCGGTTAGGGTTAGGGTTAGGTGCGGGATATGGTTAGGGTTAGGGTTAAGTTTAGAGTTAGGGTTCAGTTTAGGGTTAGGTTTAGGGTCAGGGTTTGTGTTAGTGATACGTTTTTGGTACGGGTTAGGGTTAGGGTTGGGGTTAGGGTACGGATTAGTGTTAGGTTTAGGGTACGTATCAGGTTTACGGTTAAGTTTAGGGTTAGGGTTAGGGTATGGGTTAGGGTTAGGGTACGGGTAAGGGTTATGGTTAGGTTTAGGGTTAGGTTTAGGTTTAGGGTGAGGGTTAGGGTTAGGGTTAGTGTTAGCGCTAAGGTATGGGTTAGGGTTACTCTTAGGGTTTGGGGACGGGTTAGGGTTAGGGTTAGGTTATGGGATAGGGTTGGGTACAGGTTAGGTCAAGGGTTAGGTTTAGGGTTAGGGTATGTGTTAGGTTTAGGGTACGTTTTAGGGTCAGGGTTAGGATACGGGTTAGGGTTAGGGTTAGTGTAGGAGTACGGGGTAGGGTTAGTGTTAGGTTTAGGGTTAGGTTTAATACGGGTTAGGCTTAGGGTTAGGTTTAGGGTTAGGATACGGATTAGGATTAGGTTTAAGGTACAGGATAGGGTTAGCGCACGGGTTAAGTTTAGGGTTAGGGTTAGGTTTAGTTTACGGGTTAGGGTTAGGGTACGTGTTAGGGTTAGGTTTAGGGTGCAGGTTAGGTTTAGGTTTAGGATTAGTGTAAGGGTTAGGGTTAGGTTTAGTGTCAGTGTTAGGGTTAGGGTTAGTGTTAGGGCAGGGGTTAGGGTTAGGGCTGTGTTTAGGGTACAGGTTAGTTTTATGGTTAGGTTAAGGGTTAGGGTTATGGTTAAGGTTAGGGTTAGGTTTAGGATATGAGTTAGGGTTAGATTACGGTTAAGGGTTATGGTTTGAGTTAGGGTTAGGATTAAGTTTATGGTGTGGGTTAGGGTTAAGTTCAGGGTTAAGGTTAGGTTTAGTGTACGGGTTAGGGTTAGTGATAGGGTACCGGTTAGGAGTAGAGTACGGGTTAGGGTTAGGTTTAGGGTTAGGGTTAGAGTACAGGTTAGGGTTAGTGTTAGGTTAGGGTTAGGGTTAGGATTAGTGTACGGATAGGGTTAGGGTTAGGGTTAGGGTTAGGGTTAGGGTACGGGTTAGGGTTAGGTTTAGGGTACGGGTTAGGGTTAGGGTATGGGATAGGTTTAGGGTATGGGTTAGGGTTAGGGTTAGGGTCAGGTTTAGGGTTAGGGTTAGGTTACGAGTTAGGGTTAGGGTTAGGGTAAGGGTTAGGGTTAGGGTTATGGTATGGGTTTGGGTTACAGTACGGGTTAGTGTTAGGGTGAGGGTTATGGTTAGGGTTAGAGTACGGTTAGGGTTAGGGTTAGGGTTGAGGTTAGGGTTAGGTTTAGAGTACGGGGTAGGGTTAGTGTTAGGGTTAGGGTTCGGGTTAATGTACGGGTTAGGCTTAGGGTTAGGTTTAGGTTTAGGTAAGAGTTAGGGTTAGGTTTAGGGTACAGATTAGGGTTAGCATACGAGTTAAGTTTAGGGTTAGGGTTAGGTTTAGGTTACTGGTTAGTGTTAGGGTATGGGTTAGGATTAGGGTACAGGTTAGGGTTAGGTTTAGGGTGCGGGTTAGGGTTAATGTAAGGGTTAGGGTTAGGTTTAGGGTCAGGTTTACGGTTAGTGTTAGTGTTATGGTACGGGTTAGTTTTAGGGTTAGGGTACGGGTTAGGGTTAGATTTAGGGTTAGGGTGAGGTATAGAGTGCGGGTTAGGGTTAGTGTTAGTGTAGGGTTTGTGTACGGATAGGGTTAGGTTTAGGGTTAGGGTTATTGTTAGGATAAGAGTTAGGGTTAGGTTTAGGGTACAGTATATTGTTAGCGTACGGGTTAAGTTTAGGGTTAGGGTTAAGTTTAGGTTACGGGTTAGGGTTAGGGTATGGTTTAGGGTTAGGGTACGGGTTAGGTTTAGGTTTAGGGTCAGGGTTAGGGTTAGGGATAGGGTCATGGTACGGTTTAGGGTTAGGGTTGGTGTTAGGGTACGGGTTAGTTTTAGGTTTAGAGGACGGGTAGGGTTACGGCTAAAGTTAGGGTTAGTGTTAGGGTATGGGTTAGGGTTAGGGTACGGGTAAGGGTTATGGTTAGGGTTAGGGTTACGTTTAGGTTTAGGGTGCGGGTTAGGCTTAGGGTTAGAGTTAGGGTTAGCGCTAGGGTATGGGTTAGGGTTTCTGTTAGGTTTTGGGTACGGGTTAGGTTTAGTTTTAGGGTATGAGATAGGTTTGGGTACGGGTTAGGTCAAGGGTTAGGGTTAGGTTTAGGGTTCGGGTTAGGGTTAGGGTTAGGTTTAGGGTTAGGATAAGAGTTAGGGTTAGGTTTAGTGTACGGGATAGGGTTAGCGTACGGGTTAAGTTTAGGATTAGGGTTAGGTTTAGGTTACGGGTTAGGGTTAGGGTGTGTGTACGGGTTAGGGTTAGGTTTAGGGTGCGGGTTAGGGTTAGGGTTAGGGTTAGTGTAAGGGTTAGGGTTAGGTTTAGGGTCAGGGTTAGGGTTAGGGTTAGTGTTAGGGTACGGGTTAGTTTTAGGGTTAGGGTACGGGTTAGGGTTAGGTTTAGGGTTAGGGTGAGGTTTAGAGTACGGTTTAGGGTTAGTGTTAGTGTAGGGTTAGTGTACGGATAGGGTTAGGGTTAGGGTTAGGGTTAGGATAAGAGTTAGGGTTAGGTTTAGGGTAGTGATAGGGTTAGCGTATGGGTTAAATTTAGGGTTAGGGTTAGGTTTAGGTTACGGGTTAGGGTTAGGGTGTGTGTACGGGTTAGGGTTAGGTTTAGGGTGCGGGTTGGGTTAGGTTTAGGGTTAGTGTAAGGGTTAGGGTTAGGTTTAGGGTCAGGGTTAGGGTTAGGGTTAGTGTTAGGGTACGGGTTAGTTTTAGGGTTAGGGTACAGGTTAGGGTTAGGTTTAGGGTTAGGGTGAGGTTTAGAGTACAGGTTAGGTTTAGTGTTAGTGTTAGGGTTATGGTTAGTGTACCGTAGGGTTTGGGGTAGGGTTAGGGTTAGGGTACGGTTTAGGGTTAGGTTTAGGGTACGGGATAGGGTTAGTGTACGCCTTAAGTTTAGGGTTAGGTTTAGGTTTAGGTTACGGGTTAGGGTTAGGGTACGGTTTAGGCTTAGGTTTATGTGCGGGTTAGTGTTAGAGTACGGGTTAGGGTTAAGTTTAGGGTCAGGGTTATGGTTAGGATATGGTCATACTACGATTTAGGGTTAGGGTTGGGGTTAGGGGTTACGGTTAGTGTTGGGGTTAGTTTTAGGGTTAGGGTACGGGTTAGTGTTACGGTTAAACTTAGGGTAGTGTTAGGGTATGGGTTAAGGTTAGGGTACGGGTAAGGGTTATGGTTAGGGTTAGGGTTACGTTTAGGTTTAGGGTGCGGGTTAGGCTTAGGGTTAGGGGTAGGGTTAGGTCTAGGCCATGGGTTAGTGTTACTGTTAGGGTTTGGGTACGTGTTAGGATTAGGTTTAGGGTACGACATAGGGTTGGGTACGGGTTAGGTCAAGGGTTAGGTTTAGGTTTAGGGTACGGGTTAGGGTTAGGGTTAGGATTAGGGTTAGGGTTAGGGTATGGGTTAGGTTTAGGGTACGGGTTAGGGTAAGAGTTAGCATCAGGGTTAGTGTTAGGGTTAGGGTATGAGTTAGGGTTAGGGTTAGGTTTAGGGTACGGTTAGGGTTAGGTTTAGGTTTAGGATACCGTTTAGGTTAGGGTACGGGTTAGGGTTAGGGTCAGGTTTAGGGTTAGGGTACGAGTTAGGGTTAGGGTTAGGGAACAGGTTAGGGTTAGGTTTATGTTACGGTTTAGGGATACAGTATGGGTTAGGGTTAGGATGAGGCTTAGGGTTAGGGTTAGAGTACGGTTAGGTTTAGGGTTAGGGTTAGGGTTAGAGTACGGGTTAGGGTTAGTGTTAGGTTTAGGGAAAGGGTTAGGTATAGGGGTAGGGCACGGGTTAGGGTTAGGGTTAGGGTTAGGTTTCAAGTATGGGGTAGGGTTAGTGTTAGGGTTAGGGTTAGGGTTAGAGTACGGGTTAGGGTTAGTGTTAGGGTTAGGTTTAGTGTTAGGGGTAGGGTTAGAGTACGGGTTAGGGTTAGGGTTAGTGTTAGTGTTAGGGTTAGGGTAAGGGTTAGTGTACGGATAGGGTTAGGGTTAGGGTTAGGGTTAGGGTACAGGTTAGGGTTAGGTTTAGGATACGGGATAGGATTAGCGTACGGGTTAAGTTTAGGGTTAGGGTTAGGTTTAGGTTACGGGTTAGGGTTAGGGAACGGGTTAGGGGTAGGTTTAGGTGTGGGTTAGGGTTAGGGTTAGAGTTTGGGTTATGGTTAGGTTTAGCGTAAGGGTTAGGGTTAGGAATAGGGATATGGTACAGGTTAGGGTTAGGTTTGGGGTTAGGGTACAGGTTAGTTTTAGGGTTAGGGTACGGGTCAGGGTTACGGTTAAGGTTAGGATTAGTTTTAGGGTTAGGGTTAGGGTATGGGTTAGGTTTAGAGTACGGGTTAGAGTTAGGGTTAGGGTCAGGGTTAGGTTTAGGGTTAGGGTACGAGTTAGGGTTAGGGTTACATTTAGGCTACGGTTTAGGTTTAGTGGTAGGGTCAGTGATAGGTTTAGGGTACGAGTTAGGGTTAGGGTTAGGGTATGGGTTAGAGTTAGGGTTATGTTACGGGTTAGGGTTACAGTAAGGGTTAGGATTAGGGTGATTGTTAGGGTTAGGTTTAGAGTGTGGTTAGGGTTAGGGTTAGGGTTAGGGTTAGAATATGGGTTAGGGTTAGTGGTAGGTTTAGGGAAAGTGTTAGGGTTTGGGTTAGGCTACGGGTTAGAGTTAGGGTTAGGGTTAGGTTTAGGGTAAGGGTTAGGGTTAGGTTTAGGGTACGGTCTAGCGTTAGCGTACGGGTTAAGATTAGGTTTAGGGTTAGGTTTAGGCTACAGGTTAGGGTTAGGGTACGGGTTAGGGTTAGGTTTAGGTGAGGGTTAGGGTTAGGGTTAGGGTTAGGGATAGTTTTAGGGTTGGTTTACGGGTCAGTGTTACCATTAAGGTTAGGGTTAGGGTTAGGATATGTGTTAGTGGTAGGGTACGGGTAAGGGTTATGGTTAGGGTTAGGGTGAGGTTTAGGTTTAGGGTGCGGTTTAGGGTTAGGGTTAGGGTTAGTGCTAGGATATGGTTTAGGGTTATGGTTAGGGTTTTGATACGGGTTAGGGTTAGTGTTAGGTTGCAGGATAGGGTTGGTACAGGTTAGGTCAAGGGTTACGGTTAGGTTTAGGGTACGGTTAAGGGTTAGGGTTAGCATCAGGGTAGGGTTAGGGTTAGGGTTATTGTTAGGGTACGGGTTAGGGTTAGGGTGAAGGTTAGGGTACGGTTTAGGTTAAGGGTACAGGTTAGGGTATGGGTACGGGTTAGGGTTAGGGTTAGGGTACGGTTTAGTGTTAGGGTTAGAGTACGGGGTAGGTTTAGTGTTAGGGTTAGGGTTAGGGTTAATGTACGGGTTAGGCTTAGGGTTAGGTTTAGGGTTAGGATACGGGTTAGGGTTAGGTTTAGGGTACGGGATAGGGTTAGGGTACGGGTTAAGTTTAGCTTTAGGGTTAGCTTTAAGTTACGGGTTAGCGTTATGGTTAGGATTAGTGTAAGGGTTAGTGTTAGATTTACGGTCAGGGTTAGGGTTAGGGTTAGTATTAGGGTACGGGTTAGTGTTAGGGTTGGTTTTAGGGTACGGGTTAGTTTTAGGGTTAGGGTACGGGTTAGGGTTACGGTTAATGTTAGGGTTAGGGTATGGTTTAGGGTTAGATTACGTTTAAGGGTTTTGGTTTGGGTTAGGGTTCAGGTTAAGTTTAGGGTGCGGATTAGGGTTAGGTTTTGTTTTAGGGTTATGTTTAGAACACGGGTTTGGGTTAGTGTAGGGTACGGTTTAGGTTTACCGTTTGGGTACGGGTTACGGTAAGGGTTAGGTTTAGGGTTAGGGGTTAGTGTTAGAGTTAGGATTAGGCTACGGTTAGGGTTAGGGTACGTGTTAGGGTTAGGGTTAGGGTTCGGGTTAGGGTTAGTGTACGGTTTAGGTTTAGGTTTAGGGTTAGGATTAGTGTTAGGGTTACGATACGGGTTAGGGTTAAGGTTGGGGGTTGGGATAGGGTTAGTGTATGTGTTAGGTCTAGGGTTAGGTTTAGGTTTAGTGTGCGGGTTAGGGTTAGGGTTAGGGTATGTGTTACGGTTAGGATTTGGGTACGGGTTATCCTTACGTTTAGGGTTAATGTACGGGTTAGGTTTAGGGTTAGGGTTAGGGCACGGTTAGAGTTAGGGTACGGGTAGGGTTAGGGTTAGGTCAGGGTTAGGGTTAGGGTTAGGGTTAGGGTACGGTTTAGGGTTACTGTACGTGTTAGAGTTATGGTTAGCGTTAGGGTTAGGGTTAGCCTTATAGTACGGGTTAGTGTTAGTGTTAGGGTTAGGTTAAGGGTTAGGGTTAGGGTTAGAGTACGGGATAGGGTTAGTGTTGGTGTTAGGGTTAGGGTTAGGGTTAGTGTACAGATAGGGTTAGGGTTAGGGTTAGGGTTAGGGTACGGGTTAGGGTTAGGTTTAGGATACATGATAGGATTAGCGTACCGGTTAAGTTTAGGGTTATGGTTAGGTTTAGGTTACGGTTTAGGGTTAGGGAACGGTTTAGGGTTAGGTTTAGGTGCGGGTTAGGGTTAGGGTTAGGGTTAGGTTTGGGTTAGGGTTAGGTTTAGGGTCAGGGTTAGGGTTAGGGATAGGGTTATGGTACGGGTTAGGGTTAGGTTTGGGGTTAGGGTACAGGTTAGTTTTAGGGTTAGGGTATGGGTCAGGGTTACGGTTAAGGGTAGGGTTAGGGTTAGGTTATGGGTTAAGGTTAGTGCACAGGTAAGGGTTATGGTAAGGGTTAGGTTTAGGTTTAGGGTGCGGGTTAGGGTTTGGGTTAGGGTTAGTGCTAGGCTATGGTTTAGGGTTACTGGTAGGGTTTGGGTACCGTTTAGGGTTAGGGATAGGTTACGGGATAGGGTTGGGTATGGGTTAGGTCAAGGGCTAGGGTTAGGTTTAGGGTACGGGTTAGGGTTAGGGTTAGGTTTAGGGTTAGTGTTAGGGTATGGGTTAGGCTTAGTGTACGGGTTAGGGTTCAGGTTTGGGTAGGATTAGGGTTAGGGGTAGTGTACGAGTTAGGGTTAGGGTTGGGGTTACGTTTAGGGTACGGGTTAGGGTTAGGATTAGGGTTAGAGTACGGGTTAGGTTTAGGGTACGGTTTACGGTCAGGTTTAGGGTCAGGGTTAGGGTTAGGGTTAGGGTACAAGTTAGGATTAGGTTTAGGGTACGGGTTAGGTTAGTGTTATGGTACGGGTTAGGGTTACAGTACGGGTTAGAGTTAGGGTGAGGGATAGGGTTAGGGTTAGAATATGGTTAGGGTTAGGGTTAGGGTTAGAGTACGGGTTAGGATTAGTGTTATGTTAGGTTTAGGGTAAGGGTTAATGTACGGGTTAGGGTTAGGTTTAGAGTTAGGGTTAGGTTTAGAGTACAGGTTACGGTTAGTGTTAGGGTTAGGGTTAGGTATTATGTACGGGTTAGGCTTAGGTTTAGGTTTAGGGTTAGGATACGGGTTAGGGTTAGGTTCAGGGCACGGGATAGGGTTAGCGTACGGGTTAAGTTTAGGGTTAGGGTTAGGTTAAGGTTACGGGCTAGGGTTAGGGTACGGGTTAGGCTTAGGTTTAGGGTGCGGGTTAGGGTTAGGATTAGTGTAATAGTTAGGGTTAGATTTAGGGTTAGGGTTAGGGTTAGTGTTAGTGTTAGGGTATGCATTAGTGTTAGGTTTGGGGTTAGGGTACGGGTTAGTTTTAGGGTTAGGGTGCAGGTTAGGGTTATGGTTAACGTTACGGTAAGGGTTAGGGTATGAGTGTGGTTTAGGTTACGGTTAAGGGATATGGTTTCTGTTAGGGTTCGTGTTAAGTTTAGGGTGCGGGTTACGGTTAGGTTTAGGGTTAGGGTTAGGGTTAGAGTACGGGTTTCGGTTAGTGTTAAGGTATGGGTTAGGTTTACCGTTTGGGTACGGGTTAGGGAAGGGTTAGGTTTAGGTTTAGGGTTTAGGGTTATAGGTATAGTTAGGCTACGGTTAGGGTGCGGGTACGGGTTAGGGTTAGGGTTAAGGTTCGGGTTAGGGTTATTGTACGGGATAGGGTTAGGTTTAGGGTTATGGTTAGTGTAAGGGTTACGATACTGGTTAGGGTTAAGGTTGGGGTATGGGATAGGGTTAGTGTACATGTTAGGTCTAGGGTTAGGTTTAGGTTTAGTGTGCGGGTTAGGGTTAGGGTTAGGGTATGTGTTACGGTTAGGGTTTGGGTATGGGTTAGCGTTACGTTTAGGGTTAGGTTACGGGTTATTTTTAGGGTTAGGGCTAGGGTACGGTTTAGGGTTAGGGTACGGGTTAGGGTTAGCGTTAGGTCAGGGTTAGGGTTAGGGTTAGGGTTAGGGTACGGGTTAGGTTTAGAGTACGGGTTAAGGTAAGGTTTAGGGTTAGGGTTAGGGTTAGAGTACGGGTTAGGGTTAGTGTTAGTGTTAGTGTTAGTGTTAGGGTTAGTGTACAGATAGGGTAAGGGTTAGGGTTAGAGTACGGGTTTGGGATAGGTTTAGGGTTAGTGTTAGGGTATGGGTTAGGCTTAGAGTACGGGTTAGGGTTAAATTAGGGTCAAGGTTAGGGTTAGGGTTAGGGTACGAGTTAGAGTTAGGGTTAGGTTTAGTGTACCGGTTAGGGTTAGGATTAGGTTTAGGGTACGTGTTAGGTTTAGGGTACGGGTTAAGTTTAGGGTTCGGGTCAGGTTTAGGGTTAGGGTTAGGGTACAATTTAGGGTAAGGGTTAGGTAAGGGTTAGGGTTAGGGTTATGGTACGGATTAGGGTTACAGTACGGGTTAGGGTTAGGGTGAGGGTTAGGGTTAGTGTATGGTTAGGGTTAGGGTTAGGGTTAGGGTTAGGGGTTAGGGTTAGAGTTATGGTTAGGCTATGGGTAGGGTTAGGGTATGGGTTAGGGTACGGGTTATGGTTCGGGTTAGGGTTAGTGTACGGTTTAGGGATTGGGGTAGGGTTAGGGTTAGGGTTAGTGTTAGGGTTACGGTACGGGTTAGGGTTAAGATTCCGGTACAGGATAGGGTTAGTGTACGTGTTAGGTCTAGTGTTAGGTTTAGGTTTAGTGTGCGGTTTAGGTTTAGGGTTAGGGTTTGGATTAGGGTACGTGTTAGGGTTAGGGTTTGGGTACGGGTAAGGGTTACGTTTAGTTTTAGGGTACGGGTTAGGGTGAGGTTTAGGGTTAGGTTTAGGGTTAGAGTATGGGTTAGGTTTAGTGTTAGAGTTAGCATTAGTGTTACTGTGCGGATAGAGTTAGGGTTAGTGTTAGGTTACGGGTTAGAGTTAAGTTGAGGGTACGGGATAGGGTTAGTTTACGGGATATGTTTAGGGTTAGGGTGGTTTAGGGTACTATTTAGGGTTAGGGTTAGGGTACGGGTTAGGGTTAGGGTTATGTTATGGGTTAGGGTTACAGTACGGGTTAGTGAGGGTTAGGGTTACGGTTAGATTACGGTTAGTGTTAGGGTTAGGGTTATGTTACGGGTTAGGGTTAGTGTTAGGGTTAGGTTAAGGGTTAGGGTTAGGGTTAGGATTAGGTTTAGAGAACGGGGTAGGGTTAGTGTTAGGTTTAGTGTTAGAGTTAATGTACGGGTTAGGCTTACGTTTAGGTTTAGGGTTAGGATAAGGGTTAGGGTAAGGTTTAGGGTACGGGAAGTGTTTGCGTACGGGTTAAGTTTAGGGTTAGGGTTAGGTTTAGGTTACAGGTTATGGTTAGGGTAAGGGTTAGGGTTAGGTTTAGAGTGCGGGTTAGGGTTAGGGTGAGGGTTAGAGTACGGGTTTGGGTTACTGTTAGGATATGGGTTATGTTTACCATTTGGGTACGGGTTAGGGTAAGGGTTAGGTTTAGGGTTAGGGTACGGGTTATGGTTACTGTTAAAGTTAGGTTTAGGGTTAGGGTGTGGGTTAGGGTTAGGGTACGGTTAAGGGTTATGGTTAGGGTTTGGGTTAGGGTTAAGTTTAGGGTGTGGTTTAGGTTTAGGGTTAGGGTTAGTGTTAGGGTTAGAGTACGGGTTTGGGTTAGTGTTAGGGTAAGGGTTAGGTATACCGTTTGAGCACGGATTAGCGTACGGGTCAGGGTTAGGGTTAGGGGTTAGGGTTAGAGTTAGGGTTAGGCTACGGGATAGTGTTAGAGTACAGGTTATGGTTAGGGTTAGGGTAAGGGTGAGGGTTAGGGTTATAGTACGGGTTAGGGTTAGAGTTAGGTTTAGGTTTAGGGTTAGAGTACGGATTAGGGTTAGTGTTAGGGTTAGGGTTAGGGTTAGGTTTAGTGTACGGATAGGGTTAGGCTTAGGGTTAGGATTAGGGTACGGCTTAGGGTTAGGTTTAGGGTACGGGCTAGTGTTAGCGCTCGTGTCAAGTTTAGGTTTAGGGTTAGGTTTAGGTTTCGGGTTAGGGTTAGGGTATGAGTTAGGGTCAGGTTTAGGTGAGGGTTAGGTTTAGGGTTAAGGTTAGGGTTAGGGTACCGGTTAGGGTTAGCTTTAGGTGCGGGATAGGGTTAGGGCAGGGTTAGTTTAGAGTTAGGGTTCGGTTTAGGGTTAGGTTTAGGGTCATGGTTAGGGTAGGGATAGGGTTATGGTACGGGTTAGGGTTAGGGTTGGGGTTAGGGTACGGGTTAGTTTTAGGGTTAGGGTATGGGTCAGGGTTACGGTTAAGTTTAGGGTTAGGGTTAAGATATGGGTTAGGGTTAGGGTACGGGTAAGGTTATGGTTAGGTTTAGGGTTAGGTTTAGGTTTAGGGTGCGGGTTAGGGTTAGGGTTAGTGTTAGGTTTAGCGGTAGGGTATTGGTTAGTTTTACTGTTAGGGTTTGGGTATGGGTTAGTGTTAGGGTTAGGTACGGGATAGGGTTGGGTACGGGTTAGGTCAAGGGTTAGGTTTAGGGTTAGAGTATTTGTTAGGTTTAGGGTACGGGTTAGGTTTAGGGTTAGGGTTAGGGTACGGGTTAGGGTTAGGTTTAGTGTAGGAGTCCGGGGTAGGGTTACTGTTAGGGTTATGGTTAGGGTTAATGTACGGGTTAGGCTTAGGGTTAGGTTTAGGGTTAGGATATGGGTTAGGGTTAGGTTTAAGGTACGGGATAGGGTAGCGTATGGGTTAAGTTTAGGGTTAGGGTCAGGTTTAGGTTACTGGATAGGGTTAGGGTACGGGTTAGGGTTAGGGTGAGGGTAGGAGTCCGGGGTAGGGTTAGTGTTAGGTTTAGGGTTAGGGTTAATGTACGGGTTAGGCTTAGGGTTAGCTTTAGGGTAAGGATACGGGTTAGGGTTAGGTTTAAGGTACGGGATAGGGTTAGCGTACGGGTTAAGTTTAGGGTTAGGGTTAGGTTTAGTTTACGGGTTAGGGTTAGGGTACGGGTTAGGGTTAGGTTTAGGGTGCGGGTTAGGGTTAGGTTTAGGGTTAGTTTAAGGGTTAGGGTTAGGTTTAGGGTCAGGGTTAGGGTTAGGGTTAGTGTTAGGGTATGGGTTAGGGTTAGGGTACGGGTTAGTTTTAGGGTTAGGGTATGGGTTAGGGTTACGGTTTAAGTTAGGGATAGGGTTAGGGTGTGGTTTAGGGTTAGGGTACGGTTAAGGGTTATGGTTAGTGTTACGGTTAGGTTTAAGCTTAGGGTGCGGTTTAGGGTTAGGGTTAGGGTTAGGTTTAGAGTACGGGTTTGGGTTAGTGTTAGGGTACGGGTTAGGTTTACCGTTTGGGTACGGGTTAGGTTAAGGGTTAGTATTAGGGTTAGGGTTAGGGGTTAGGGTTAGAGTTAGGGTTAGGCTATGGGATAGGGTTAGAGTACGGGTTAGAGTTAGGGTTAGGTTTAGGGTTAGGGTTAGGGTTATAGTATGGGTTAGGGTTAGAGTTAGGGTTATTTTAAGGGTTAGAGTACAGGTTAGGGTTAGTTTTAAGGTTAGGGTTAGTGTTAAGGTACGGGTTAGGGTTTGAGTTCGGTTTAGGGTTAGGTTTAGGGTTAGGGTTAGGGTTAGAGTACAGTTTATGGTTAGTGTTAGTTTTAGGGTTAGGGTTGGTTAGTGTACGGATAGGGTTAGGGTTAGGTTTATGGTACGGGTTAGGGTTAGGTTTAGGGTACGGGATAGGGTTAGTGTATGGGTTAAGTTTAGGGTTCGGGTTAAGTTTAGGTTACGGGTTAGGGTTAGGGTACGGGTTAGTTTTAGGGTTAGGGTAAGGGTCAGTGTTATGATACGGGTTAGGGTTAGATTACGGGTTAGGGTTAGTGTTAGGGTTAGGATTAGGGTTAGTGTACGGATAGGGTTAGGGTTAGTGTTAGGATTAGGGTACGGGTTAGGGTTAGTGTACGGGTTAGGTTTAGGGTTAGGGTTAGGGTTAGGGTTAGGTTTCGGGTAGGGTTAGGGTACGGGTTAGGGTTAGGGGTAGGGTTAGTGTTAGGGTTACGGTACGGGCTAGGGTTAATGTTACGGTACGGGATAGGGTTAGTGTACGTGTTAGGTCTAGGGTTAGTGTTAGGTTTAGTGTGCTGGTTAGGGTTAGGGTTAGGGTTAGGGTACGTGTTAAGGACAGGGTATGGTTTAGGGTTAGGTTTAGGGTTAGTGTTAGGGTTAGGGTTAGGGTTAATGTACGGGTTAGGCTTAGGGTTAGGTTAGGGTTAGGATACGGGTTAGGGTGTGGTTTAGGGTGCGGGTTGGGTTAGGGTTAGGGTTAGTGTAAGGGTTCGGATTAGGGTTAGGGTTAGGTTTAGGGTTAGTGTTAGGGTCACGGTACGGGTTATGGTTAAGGTTAGGGTACGGGATAGGGTTAGTGTACGAGTTAGGTCTAGGGTTAGGTTTAGGTTCAGTGTGCGGTTTAGGGTTAGGGTTAGGGTTAGGATACGTGTTAGGGATAGGGTTTGGGTACGGGCTAGGTTTAAGTTTAGGGTTAGGGTGTGGGTTATGTTTAGGGTTAGGGTTTGGGTACAGTTTAGGTTTAGGGTATGGGATAGGGTAGTGTTAGGGTCAGGGTTAGGGTTAGGTTTGGGGTCCGGGTTAGGGTTAGGGTTAGGGTTAGGGTTAGCGCTAGGGTATGGGTTAGGGTTACTGTTAGGTTTTGGGTACGAGTTAGGGTTAGGGTTAGGGTATGGCATAGGTTTGGGTACGGGTTAGGTCAAGGGTTAGGTTTAGGTTTAGGGTATGGGTTAGGGTTAGGGTTATGTTAGCGTTAGGGTTAGGGTGTGGGTTAGGCTTAGGGTATGGGTTATGGTTAGGGTTAGGGTCAGGGTTAGGGTTAGGGTTAGGGTTAGGGTACGAGTTAGGGTTAGGGTTAGGTTTAGGGTAGGGGTTAGGGTTAGGGTTAGGGTTAAAATACGGGTTAGGTTTAGGGTACGTATTAGGGTTAGGGTTATGGTCCGGGTTAGGTTTAGGGTTAGGGTACGAGTTACGGTTAGGGTTAGGGTACGGGTTAGGGTTAGGGTTATAGTACGGGTTAGGGTTACAGTATGGGTTAGGGTTAGGGTGAGGGTTAGGGTTAGTTTTAGAGTACGGGTTAGGCTTATGGTTAGATTTAGAGTTAGGATACGGTTTAGGGTTAGGTTCAGGGTACGTGGTAGGGTTAGCGTACAGGTTAAGTTTAGGATTAGGGTTAGGTTTAGGTTACGGGTTAGGGTTAGGTTTACGGTTAGGGTTAGGGTTAGGGTTAAAGTACAGGGTAGGGTTAGTGTTAGGGTTAGGGTTAGGGTTAATGTACGGGTTAGGCTTAGGGTTAGATTTAGAGTTAGGATACGGTTTAGGGTTAGGTTGAGGGTACGGGATAGGTTTAGCATAAGGGGTAACTTTAGGATTAGGGTTAGGTTTAGGTTACGGGTTAGGGTTAGGGTACGGGTTAGGGTTAGGTTTAGGGTCCGTGTTAGGTTTAGGGTTAGGGTTAGTGTAAGGGTTAGGGTTAGGTTTAGGGTCAGGGTTAGGGTTAGGGTTATTGTTAGAGTACTGGTTAGGGTTAGGGTTGGGGTTAGGGTATGGGTTAGTTTTAGGGTTAGGGTACAGGTTAGGGTTATGGTTAAGTTTAGGGTTATGGTTAGGGTATGGGTTAGGGTTAGGTTACGGTTAAGTGTTATGGTTTGTGTTAGGTTAGGGTTAAGTTTAAGGTGAGGGTTAAGGTTGGGGTTAGATTACGGGTTTGGGTTCGTGTTAGGGTACGGGTTAGGGTAAGGGTTAGTGGTTAGGGTTAGAGTTATTGTTAGGCTACGGGTAGGGTTAGGGTACGGGTTAGGTTTAGGGTTAGGGTTCGGGTTAGGGTTAGTGTACGGGTTAGGGTTAGGGTTAGGGTTAGTGTTAGGGTTATGGTACGGGTTAAGGTTAAGATTTCGGTATGGGATACGTTTAGTTTACGTTTTATATCTAGGGTTAGGGTTAGGTTTAGTGTGCGGATTAGGGTTAGGTTTAGGGTTAGGGTACGTGTTAGGGTTAGGGTTTGGGTACAGGTTAGGGTTACGTTTAGGGTTAGGGTATGGGTTAGGTTTAGGGTTAGGGTAAGGGTTAGTGTTAGGGTACAGATTAGGGTTAGAGTACGGGTTAGGGTTAGGGTTAGGGTATGGGCTAGGGTTAGGTTTCTGGTACGGATAGGGTTAGTGTACGCGTTAAGTTTAGGTTTAGGGTTAGGTTTAGTTTATGGGTTAAGGTTAGGGTTAGGGTTAGGGTTAGAGTATGGTTTAGGGTTAGTTTTAGGTTTAGGGAAAGGATTAGGTTTAGGGTTAGGGTACGGGTTAGGGTTAGGGTTAGGGTTAGAGTTCGGGGTAGGTTTAGTGTTAGTGTTAGGGTTAGGGTTAATGTACGGGTTAGGCTTAGGGTTAGGTTTAGGGTTAGTTTACGGGTTAGGGTTAGGTTTAGGGTAAGGGTTAGGGTTAGGGTACGGGTTAGGGTTAGGTTTAGGGTGCGGTTAAGTGTTAAGGTTAGGGTATGGGTCAGGGTTACGGTTGTGGTTAGGGTACGGGTTAGTTTTAGGGTTAGGGTACGGGTTAGGGTTACGGTTAAAGTTAGTCTTAGGGTTAGTGTGTGGGTTAGGGTTAGGGTACAGTAAAGGGTTATGGTTAGGGTTAGGGTTAGGGTTAAGTTTATGGTGCGTTTTAGGGTTCGGGTTAGGGTTAGGTTTAAAGTACGGGTTTGGGTTAGTGTTAGGGTATGGGTTAGTTATACCGTTTGAGTACGGGTTAGGATAAGGGTTAGGGTTGGTGTTAGGCATTACGGTTAGAGTTAGGGTTAGGCTACGGGATAGTGTTAGAGTAAGGATTAGGTTTCGGTTTAGGGTAAGGGTTAGGGTTAGGGTTGTACTACGTGTTAGGGTTAGAGTTAGGGTTAGGTTTAGTGTATGGGTAGGGTTAGGGTTAGGATTAGGGTTAGGGTACGGGTTAAGGTTAGGTTTAGGGTTCGGGCTAGGGTTAGCGTACAGGTTAAGTTTAGGTTAGGGTTAGGTTTGGGTTAGAGGTTAGGGTTAGGGTACGGGTCAAGTTTAGGTGAGTCTTAGGTTTAATGTTAGGGTTAGGGTTAGGGTACACTTTAGGGTTAGTTTTAGGGTCAGGGTCAGCGTTAGGATAGGGTTATGGTACAGGTTAGGGTTAGGTTTGGGGTTAGGGTACGGGTTAGTTTTAGGGTTAGGGTACGGGTCAGGTTTAGGTGAATCTTAGGTTTAAGGTTAGAGTTAGGGATAGGGTACAGTTTAGGGTTAGGTTTAGGGTCAGTGTTAGCGTTAGGGATAGGGTTATGGTACGGGTTAGGGTTAGGGTTGGGGTTAGGGTACGGGTTAGTTTTAGGGTTAGGGTACGGGTCAGGGTTACAGTTAAGGTTAGGGTTAGTGTTAGGGTATGGGTTAGTGTTAGGGTACAGTTAAGGGTTATGGTTAGGGTTAGGGTTAGTTTTAGGTTTAGGGTGTGTTTTAGGGTTAGGGTTAGGGTTAGCGCTAGGCTATGGGTTAGGGTTATGGTTAGGGGTTAGGATACGGGTTAGGGTTAGGTTTAGGGTACGGGCTAGGGTTAGCGTACGGGTTAAAATTAAGTTTAGGGTTAGGTTTAGGTTACGGGTTAGGGATAGGTTACGGGTTAGGGTTAGGTTTAGGTTACAGGTTAGGGTTAGGGTTAGGGTTAGAGAACGCGTTAATGTTAGGGTTACGTTTAGGGTACGGTTTATGGTTAGTGTTAGGGTCAGGGTTATGGTTAGGGTACGAGTTAGGGTAGGGTTAGGGTACGGGTTAGGGTTAGGGTTAGAGTACGGTTAGGGTTAGGGTTAGGGTTAGGGTTAGGGTTAGGGTTAGAGTACGGGTTAGGGTTAGTGTTAGGGTTAGGGAAAGGGTTAGGGTTAGGGTACGGGTTAGAGTTAGGGTTAGGGTTAGGGTTAGGATACGGGTTAGGGTTAGGTTTAGGGTACGGGCTAGGGTTAGCGTACGGGTTAAAATTAAGTTTAGGGTTAGGTTTAGGTTACGGGTTAGGGTTAGGGTACGGGTTAGGGTTAGGTTTAGGTTACGGGTTAGGTTTAGGGTTAGGGTTAGAGTACGGGTTTGGGTTACTGTTAGGGTATGGTTTAGGTTTACCATTTGGGTACGGGTTAGGGTAAGGTTTACGTTTAGGGTTAGGGTTTAGGGTACGGTTATGGTTAGGCTACGGGTAGGGTTAGGGCACGGGTTAGGGTTAGGGTTCGGGTTAGGGTTAGTGTACGTGTTAGGGTTAGGGTTAGGATTAGGGTACGGTTTTAGGGTTAGAGTTGTGGTTAGGGTACGGGTTAGTTTTAGGGTTAGGTTACGTGTCAGGGTAACGGTTAAGGTTAGGGTTAGGGTTAGGGTATGGGTGAGTGTTAGGGTACGGATTAGTGTTAAGGTTAGGGTTCGGGTTAGGATTAGTGTACGGGTTAGGGTTAGGTTTAGGTTTAAGGTTAGAGTTAGGGTATGGTTTAGGGTTAGGTTTAGGGTCAGGGTTAGCGTTAGGGATAGGGTTGTGGTACGGGTTAGGGTTAGGGTTGGGGTTAGGGTACGGGTTAGTTTTAGGGTTAGGGTACGGGTTAGGTTTACAGTTAAGGTTAGGGTTAGTGTAGGGTATGGGTTAGGGTTAGGGTACGGGTAAGGGTTATGGTTAGGGTTAGGGTTAGGTTTAGGTTTAGGGTGCGGTTTAGGCTTAGGGATAGGGTTAGGGTTAGCACTAGGGTATGGGTTTGGGTTTATGTTAAGTTTTGGGTACAGGTTAGGGTTAGGTTTAGGGTACGGTAAGGGTTGGCTACGGGTTAGGTCAAGGGTTAGGGTTAGTTTTAGGGTACGGTTTATGGTTAGGGTTAGGTTTAGGGTTAGGGTTAGGGTATGGGTTAGGTTTAGGGTACGGGTTAGGGTTAGGGTTACGGTAAGGGTTAGATTTAGTGTTAGGGAACGAGTTAGTGTTAGGGTTACGGTACGGTTTATGGTTTGTGTTAGGGTCAGGGTTATGGTTAGTGTACGAGTTAGGGTTAGGGTTAGGGTACGGGTTAGTGTTAGGGTTAGAGCACGGTTAGGGTTAGGGTTAGGGTTAGGGTTAGAGTACGGGTTAGGGTTAGTGTTATGGTTAGTGAAAGGGTTAGGGTTAGGGTACGGGTTAGAGTTAGGGTTAGGGTTAGGGTTAGGATACGGGTTAGGGTTAGGTTTAGGGTACGGGCTAGGGTTAGCGTACGGGTTAAAATTAGTTTTAGGGTTAGGTTTAGTTTACGGGTTAGGGTTAGGGTACAGGTTAGGGTTAGGTTTAGGTGAGGGTTAGGTTTAGGATTAGGGTTAGGGTACGGGTTAGTTTTAGGGTTAGGTTACGTGTCAGGGTTACGGTTAAGATTAGGGTTAGGGTTAGGGTATGGGTTAGTGTCAGGGTACGCGTAAGCGTTTTGGTTAGGGTTAGGGTTAGGGTTAGGTTTAGGGTGTGGTTTAGGGTTAGGGTTAGGTTAGCGCTAGTCTATGGGTTAGGGTCACGGTTAGGTTTTTGGTACGGGTTAGGGTTAGGGTTAGGTTACGGGATAGGCTTGGGTACGGGTTAGGTCAAGGGTTACGGTTAGGTTTAGGGTACAGTTTAGGGTTAGGGTGAGCGCAAGGTTTAGGGTTAAGGTTACGGTTCGCTTTAGGGTTACTGTACGGGTTAGGTTTATGGTTATGGTTATGGTTAGCGTTATAGTACCAGTTACGTTTAGAGTTAGGGTTAGGTATAGGGTTAGAGTACGGTTTAGGGTTAGTGTTAGGGTTAGGTTTAGTGTTAGGGTTATGGTTAGAGTACGGGTTAGGGTTAGTGTTAGTGTTAGGGTTAGGTTTAGGGTTAGTGTACGAATAGGGTCAGGGTTAGGGTTAGGATTAGGGTACGGGTTAGGGTTAGGTTTAGGATACGGGATAGGATTAGTGTACGGGTTCAGTTTAGGGTTAGGGTTAGGTTTAGGTTACGGGTTAGGGTTAGGGAACGGGTTAGGGTTAAGTTTAGGTGCAGGTTAGGGTTAGGGTTAGGGTTAGGGTTAGGGTTAGGTTTTGGTTTAGGGTTAGGTTTAGGGTCAGGGTTAGGGTTAGGGAGAGGGTTATGGTACGGGTTAGGGTTAGGTTTGTGGTTAGGGTACAGGTTAGGTTTAGGGTTAGGGTACGGGTCAGGGTTACGGTTAAGGTTAGGGTTAGGTTTAGGGTTTGGGTTAGGGTATGGGTTAGGTTTCGGGTACGGGTAGGGTTAGGTTTAGGGTCAGGGTTAGGGTTAGGGTTAGGGTACGGGTTAGTTTTCGGGTTGGGGTACGGGTCAGGTTTACTGTTAAGTTTAGGGTTAGGGTTAGGGTATGGGTTAGTGTTAGGGCACGGGTAAGGGTTATGGTTAGGTTTAGGGTTAGGTTTAGGTTTAGGGTGCGGTTTAGGGTTAGGGTTAGGTTCAGTGCTAGGCTATGGGTTAGGGTTACAGCTAGGGTTTTGGAACAGGTTAGGGTTTGGTTTAGGTTACAGGATAGGGTTTGGTACGGGTTAGGTCAAGGGTTACGTTTAGGTTTAGCGTACGGTTTAGGGTTAGAGTTAGCTTCAGGGTTAGGGTTAGGTTTAGGGTACGAGTTAGGGTTAGGTTAAGGTTTGGGTATGGTTTTGTGTTAGTGTTAGGGTTAGGATTAGGGTATGGTTTAGGGTACGGGTTAGGGTTAGGGTTAGAGTACGGGGTAGGCTTAGTGTTAGGGTTAGTGTTAGGGTTAAAGTATGGGTTAGGCTTAGGGTTAGGTTTAGGGTTAGGATACGGTTTAGGGTTAGGTTTATGGTACGGGATAGTGTTAGCGTACGGGTTAAGTTTAGGGTTAGGGTTAGGTTTAGGTTACAGGTTAGGATTAGGGTACGGGTTAGGGTTAGGTTTAGGGTTAGTGTTAGGGTTAGTGTTAGAGTATGGGTTAGGGTTAGAGTACGGGTTAGGGTTAGGTTTAGGGTGCGGGTTAGGGTTAGGGTTAGAGTACGCGTTTGGGTTACTGTTAGGGTATGGGTTAGGTTTACCATTTGGGTACGGGTTAGGGTAAAGGTTAGGTTTAGGGTTAGGGGTTAGGGGTAGGGTTAAAGTTAGGCTACGGGTAGGGTTAGGGTACGTGTTAAGGTTAGGGTTTGTTTACGGGTTAGCGTTACTTTTAGGGTTAGGGTACGGGTTAGGTTTAGGTTTAGGGTTAGGGTACGGTTTAGGGTTAGGTTACGGGTTAGGGTTAGGTCAGGGTTAGGTTTAGGGTTAGGGTTAGGGTACCGGTTAG
>JAVLSZ010000087.1:1162500-1165000 GCA_032313775.1 Urocyon cinereoargenteus
CTAACCCGTACCCTAAACCTAACCCTAACCCGTACACTAACCCTAACCCGTACCCTAACCCTAACCCTAACCCTAACCTGTACCCTAACCCTAACCCGTACACTAACCCTAACCCGTACCCTAACCCTAACCCTAACCCTAACCCGTACGCTAACCCTAACCCTAACCCTAACCCTAACCTAACCCTAACCCGTACCCTAACCCTAACCCGTACCCTAACCCTAACCTTTTCCTAACCCTAACCCTAACCCGTACCCTAACCCTAACCCGTACACTAACCCTAACACTAACCCTAACCCGTACGCTAACCGTAACCCTAACCCTAAACCTAACCCGTACCCTAACCCTAACCCGTACCCTAACTCTAACCATAACCCTAACCCTAACCCCCAACCCTAACACTAACCCGTACCCTAACCCTAATCTTAACCCGTACCCTAACCCTAACCCGTACCCTAAACCTAACCCTAACAATAACCCGTACCCTAACACTAACCCGTACCCTAATCCTAACCCTAACCCTAACCCCTAACCCTAACCCTAACCCGTACGCTAAACCTAACCCTAACCCGTACCCTATCCGTAACCGGTACCCTAACCCTAACCCTAAAACTAACCCTAACCCTAACCCTAACCCGGACATTAACCCTAACACTAAACCTAACCCTAACCCGTACACTAACCCTAACCCCTAAACCTAACCTAACCCTAACCCTAACCCTAACCCTAACCCTTACCCTACACTAACCCCTAACACCTAACCCTAACCCTAACCCTAACCCTAACCCGTACGCTAAACCTAACCCTAACCCGTACTCTATCCCTAACCGGTACCATAACCCTAACCCGTGCCCTAACCCTAACCCTAATCCTAACCCTAACCCGTACCCTGACCCGTACCCTAACACTAAACCGTACCCTAACCCGTACCCTAACCCTAACCCTTACCATAACCCTAACCCTAACCCGTACCTTAAACATAACCCTAACCCTAACCCTAACCCTAACCCGTACCCCAACCCTTACCCTAACCCTAACTCTAACCCTAACCCGTACCCTAACCCTAACCCCAACGCGAACCCTAACCCTAACCCTAAAACGCACCCAACCCTAACCATAACCCTAACTCGTACCCTAACCCGTACTCCCCTAACCCTAACCCTTACCCTAACGCTAACCCCTAACACCTAACCCTAACCCTAACCCTAACCCTAACCCGTACTTTAACCCTAACACTAAAGCTAACCCTACCAACCCAAATCCGTACCCTAACCCTAACCCTAAACCTAACCCGTACACTAACCCTAAACCCTAACCCTAACCTAACCCTAACCCTAACACTAACACTAACCCTAACCCGTACCCTAACCCTAACCCTAACCCTAACGCTAACCTTAACCCTAACCCTTTCCTAACCCTAACCATAACCCGTACAATAACCCTAAACTTAACCCTAACCCTAACCGTTACGCTAACCCTAACCCTAACCCTAACACTAACCCTAACCCGTACCCTAAACCTAACCCGTAACCTAAACCTAACCCTAACCATAACCCTAACCCCTAACCCTAAACCTAACCTGTACCCTAACCCTAACCCTAACCCGTACCCTAACCGTAACCCGTACCCTAACCCTAAACCTAACCCTAACCCGTACCCTAACCCTAACCCGTACCCTAACCCTAACTGGTACCCTAAACCTAACCCGTGCCCTAACCCTTACCCTAACCCTAATCCTATCCTGTACCCTAACCCTAACCCGTATCATAACCCTTACCCTAACCCTAACCCTAACCCGTACCCTAAACCTAACCCTAAACCTAACCCTAACCCTAACCCGTTCCCTAACCCTTACCCTAACCATAACTCTAACCCTAACCCGTACCCTAACCCTAACCCCAACCCGAACCCTAACCCTAACCCTAACCCGTACACAACCCTAACCCTAACCCTAACTCGTACCCTAACCCGTACCCTAACCCTAACCCTAAAACTTACCCTAACACTAACCCCTAACACCTAACCCTAACCCTAACCCTAACCCTAACCCGTACTTTAACCCTAACACTAACCCTAACCCTAACCCTAATCCGTACCCTAACCCTAACCCGTACCCTAACCCTAACCCTAAACCTAACCCAACCCTAAACCTAACCCGTACCCTAACCCTAACCCTAACCCGTACCCTAACACGTACCCTAACCCTAACCCGTAACTTAACCCTATCCCGTACCCTAACCCTAACCCTAACCCTAACCCGTACCCTAACCCTACCCCTTTCCTAAACATAACCCTAACCCTAACCCTAACCCTAACCCGTACCCTAACCCTAACCCTAACCCTAACTCTAACCCATACCCTAAACCTAACCCTAACCCGTACCCTAACCCTAACCCTAACCCTAACCCTTTGCTAAATCTAACCCTAACCCTAACCCTAAACCTAACCCGTACCCTAACCCTAAACCGTACCCTAACCCTAACCCGAACCCTAACCCTAA
>JAVLSZ010000087.1:1172500-1180000 GCA_032313775.1 Urocyon cinereoargenteus
ACGCTAACCCTAACCCTAACCCTAACCCTAACCTAACCCTAACCCGTACCCTAACCCTAACCCGTACCCTAACCCTAACCTTTTCCTAACCCTAACCCTAACCCGTACCCTAACCCTAACCCGTACACTAACCCTAACACTAACCCTAACCCGTACGCTAACCGTAACCCTAACCCTAAACCTAACCCGTACCCTAACCCTAACCCGTACCCTAACTCTAACCATAACCCTAACCCTAACCCCCAACCCTAACACTAACCCGTACCCTAACCCTAATCTTAACCCGTACCCTAACCCTAACCCGTACCCTAAACCTAACCCTAACAATAACCCGTACCCTAACACTAACCCGTACCCTAATCCTAACCCTAACCCTAACCCCTAACCCTAACCCTAACCCGTACGCTAAACCTAACCCTAACCCGTACCCTATCCGTAACCGGTACCCTAACCCTAACCCTAAAACTAACCCTAACCCTAACCCTAACCCGGACATTAACCCTAACACTAAACCTAACCCTAACCCGTACACTAACCCTAACCCCTAAACCTAACCTAACCCTAACCCTAACCCTAACCCTAACCCTTACCCTACACTAACCCCTAACACCTAACCCTAACCCTAACCCTAACCCTAACCCGTACGCTAAACCTAACCCTAACCCGTACTCTATCCCTAACCGGTACCATAACCCTAACCCGTGCCCTAACCCTAACCCTAATCCTAACCCTAACCCGTACCCTGACCCGTACCCTAACACTAAACCGTACCCTAACCCGTACCCTAACCCTAACCCTTACCATAACCCTAACCCTAACCCGTACCTTAAACATAACCCTAACCCTAACCCTAACCCTAACCCGTACCCCAACCCTTACCCTAACCCTAACTCTAACCCTAACCCGTACCCTAACCCTAACCCCAACGCGAACCCTAACCCTAACCCTAAAACGCACCCAACCCTAACCATAACCCTAACTCGTACCCTAACCCGTACTCTAACCCTAACCCTAACCCTTACCCTAACGCTAACCCCTAACACCTAACCCTAACCCTAACCCTAACCCTAACCCGTACTTTAACCCTAACACTAAAGCTAACCCTAACCCAAATCCGTACCCTAACCCTAACCCTAAACCTAACCCGTACACTAACCCTAAACCCTAACCCTAACCTAACCCTAACCCTAACACTAACACTAACCCTAACCCGTACCCTAACCCTAACCCTAACCCTAACGCTAACCTTAACCCTAACCCTTTCCTAACCCTAACCATAACCCGTACAATAACCCTAAACTTAACCCTAACCCTAACCGTTACGCTAACCCTAACCCTAACCCTAACACTAACCCTAACCCGTACCCTAAACCTAACCCGTAACCTAAACCTAACCCTAACCATAACCCTAACCCCTAACCCTAAACCTAACCTGTACCCTAACCCTAACCCTAACCCGTACCCTAACCGTAACCCGTACCCTAACCCTAAACCTAACCCTAACCCGTACCCTAACCCTAACCCGTACCCTAACCCTAACTGGTACCCTAAACCTAACCCGTGCCCTAACCCTTACCCTAACCCTAATCCTATCCTGTACCCTAACCCTAACCCGTATCATAACCCTTACCCTAACCCTAACCCTAACCCGTACCCTAAACCTAACCCTAAACCTAACCCTAACCCTAACCCGTTCCCTAACCCTTACCCTAACCATAACTCTAACCCTAACCCGTACCCTAACCCTAACCCCAACCCGAACCCTAACCCTAACCCTAACCCGTACACAACCCTAACCCTAACCCTAACTCGTACCCTAACCCGTACCCTAACCCTAACCCTAAAACTTACCCTAACACTAACCCCTAACACCTAACCCTAACCCTAACCCTAACCCTAAACCGTACTTTAACCCTAACACTAACCCTAACCCTAAGCCTAATCCGTACCCTAACCCTAACCCGTACCCTAACCCTAACCCTAAACCTAACCCAACCCTAAACCTAACCCGTACCCTAACCCTAACCCTAACCCGTACCCTAACACGTACCCTAACCCTAACCCGTAACTTAACCCTATCCCGTACCCTAACCCTAACCCTAACCCTAACCCGTACCCTAACCCTACCCCTTTCCTAAACATAACCCTAACCCTAACCCTAACCCTAACCCGTACCCTAACCCTAACCCTAACCCTAACTCTAACCCATACCCTAAACCTAACCCTAACCCGTACCCTAACCCTAACCCTAACCCTAACCCTTTGCTAAATCTAACCCTAACCCTAACCCTAAACCTAACCCGTACCCTAACCCTAAACCGTACCCTAACCCTAACCCGAACCCTAACCCTAACCCGTACACTAACCCTACCACTAACCCTAACCCTAACACTAACCTGTAACCTAACCCTAACCTTAACCCTAACCCTAACCCTAACCCGTACCCTAACCCTAACCCTAACCCGTACCCTAACCCTAACCCATACCCTACCCCTACACCTAAACCTAACCCTAACCCTAACCCGTACCCTAACCCTAACCCGTACCCTAAACCTAACCCTAACACTAACCCGTACCCTAACACTAACCCGTACCCTAACCCTAACCCTAACCCTAACCCCTAACCCTAACCCTAACCCGTTCGCTAAGCCTAACCCTAACCCTTACCCTATCCCTAACCGGTACCCTAACCCTAACCCGTGCCCTAACCCTAACCCTAATCCTAACACTAACCCGTACCCTAACCCGTACCCTAACCCTAACCCTTACCATAACCCTAACCCTAACCCGTACCCTAAACATAACCCTAACCCTAACGCTAACCCGTACCCTAACCCTTACCCTAACCCTAACTCTAACCCTAACCCGTACCCTAACCCTAACCCCAACGCGAACCCTAACCCTAACCCTAAACCGTACCCAACCCTAACCATAACCCTAACTCGTACCCTAACCCGTACCCTAACCCTAAACCTAACCCTTACCCTAACACTAACCCCTAACACCTAACCCTAACCCTAACACTAAACCTAACCCTAACCCAAATCCGTACCCTAACCCTAACCCTAACCCTAACCCTAACACTAACCCCTAACACCTAACCCTAACCCTAACCCGTACATTAACCCTAACACTAAACCTAACCCTAACCCAAATCCGTACCCTAACCCTAACCCTAACCCTAACACTAACCCGTACACTAAGCCTAACCCCTAACCCTAACCTAAACCTAACCCTAACACTAACACTAACCCTAACCCGTACCCTAACCCTAACCCTAACCCTAACCCTAACCTTAACCCTAACCCTTTCCTAACCCTAACCCTAACCCGTACACTAACCCTAAACTTAACCGTAACCCTAACAGTTACGCTAACCCTAACCCTAACCCTAACACTAACCCTAACCCGTACCCTAACCCTAACCCGTAACCTAACCCTAACCCTAACCCTAACCCCTAACCCTAAACCTAACCTGTACCCTAACCCTAACCCTAACCCGTACCCTAACCGTAACCCGTACCCTAACCCTAACCCTAACCCTAATCCGTACCCTAACCCTAACCCTAACCCTAACTACTAACCCTAACCCTAACACGTACCATAACATTAACCCTAACCCGTACCCTAACACTAACACGTACCCTCACCCTAACCCGTACCCTATCCCTAACCCTAAACCGTACCCTAACGCTAACCCTAACCCTAACCCTAACCCCTAAACCTAACCCTAACCCGTACCCTAACCCTAACCCGTACCCTAACCGTACCCTAAACCTAACCCGTACGCTAACCCTAACCCTAACCCTAACCTGTACCCTAACCTGTACCCTAAACCTAACCCGTACCCTAACCCTAACCCGTACCCTAACCCTAACCATAACCCTAACCCGTACCCAAACCCGTACCCTCACCCCTACCCTAACCCTAACCCGTACCCAAACCCGTACCATAACCCTTACCCTAACCCTAACCCTAACCCGTACCCTAAACCTAACCCTAAACCTAACCCTAACCCTAACCCGTTCCCTAACCCTTACCCTAACCCTAACTCTAACCCTAACCCGTACCCTAACCCTAACCCCAACCCGAACCCTATCCCTAACCCTAACCGGTACACAACCCTAACCCTAATCCTAACTCGTACCCTAACCCGTACCCTAACCCTAACCCGAAACCTAAACCTAACCCTAACCAGTACCCTAACTCTAACCCTAACCCTAACCCTAACCCTAACCCGTACCTTAACCCTAACCCTAACCCGTACCCTAACCCGTACCCTAACCCGTACCCTAACACTAACCCTAACACTAACCCGTACCCTAACACTAAACCTAACCCGTACCCTAACCCGTACCCTAACCCTAACCCTAACACTCACCCTAACCATAACCCTAACCGTAACCCCTGACCCCTAACCCTAACCCTAACCCTAACACTAACCCGTACCCTAACCCTAACCCTAACCCGTACCCTATCCCTAACCTTAACCCGTACCCTAACCCTAACCCTAACCCTAACACTAACCATTTCCTAACCCTAACCCTAACCCTAATCCTAACCCGTACCCTAACCCTAACCCGTACCCTAAACCTAACCCTAACACTAACCCGTACCCTAACACTAACCCGTACCCTAACCCTAACCCTAACCCTAACCCCTAACCCTAACCCTAACCCGTTTGCTAAGCCTAACCCTAACCCGTACCCTATCCCTAACCGGTACCCTAACCCTAACCCATGCCCTAACCCTAACCCTAACCCGTACCCTGACCCGTACCCTAACACTAACACGTACCCTACCCGTACCCTAACCCTAACCCTTACCATAACCCTAACCCTAACCCGTACCCTAACCCTAACCCTAACCCGTACCCTAACCCTAACCCATACCCTACCCCTACGCCTAAACCTAACCCTAACCCTAACCCGTACCCTAACCCTAACCCTAAACCTAAACCTAACCCTAACCCGTACCGTAACTCTAACCCTAACCCCCAACCCTAACCCTAACCCGTACCCTAACCCTAATCCTAACCCGTACCCTAACCCTAACCCGTACCCTAAACCTAACCCTAACACTAACCCGTACCCTAACACTAACCCGTACCCTAACACTAACTCTAACCCTAACCCCTAACCCTAACCCTAACCCGTACGCTAACCCTAACCCTAACCCGTACCCTAACCCTAACTGGTACCCTAAACCTAATCCGTGCCCTAACCCTTACCCTAACCCTAATCCTAACCCGTACCCTAACCCTAACCCGTACCATAACCCTTACCCTAACCCTAAACCTAACCCGTACCCTAAACCTAACCCTAAACCTAACCCTAACCCTAACCCGTTCCCTAACCCTTACCCTAACCCTAACTCTAACCCTAACCCGTACCCTAACCCTAACCCCAACCCGAACCCTAACCCTAACCCTAACCCGTACCCACCCTAACCCTAACCCGTACCACTTACCCTAACACTAACCCGTAACCCCTAACCCTAACCCTAACCCTAACCCTAACACTAACCCGTACTTTAACCCTAACACTAACCCTAACACTAACCCTAATCCGTACCCTAACCCTAACCCGTACCCTAACCCTAACCCTACCCTAACCCAACCCTAACCCTAACCCGTACCCTAACCCTAACCCTAACCCGTACCCTAACACGTACCCTAACCCTAACCCGTACCTTAACCCTAACCCGTAACCTAACCCTAACCCTTACCCTAACCCTAATCCTAACCCGTACCCTAACCCTAACCCTAACCCGTACCATAACCCTTACCCTAACCCTAAACCTAACCCGTACCCTAACCCTAACCCTAACCCGTACCCTAACCCTAACCCTAACCCTAACCCTAATCCTAACCCTTTGCTAACCCTAACCCTAACCCTAACCCTAACCCTAACCCGTACCCTAACCCTAAACCGTAACCTAACCCTAACCCGAACCCTAACCCTAACCCGTACGCTAACCCTACCACTAACCCTAACCCTAACCCTAACCCGTACCCTAACCCTAACCTTAACCCTAAGCCTAACCCTAACCCTAACCCGTACCCTAACCCTAACCCATACCCTACACCTACGCCTAAACCTAACCCTAACACTAAACAGTACCCTAAACCTAACCCTAAACCTAAACCTAACCCTAACCCGTACCCTAACTCTAACCCTAACCCTAACCCTAACCTTAACCCGTACCTTAACCCTAACCCTAACCCTAACCCTAACCCATACCCTAACCCTAACCATAACACTAACCCTAACACTAACCCGTACCCTAACACTAAACCTAACCCTAACCCGTACCCTAATCCGTACCCTAACCCTCACCCTAACCATAACCCCAACCGTAACCCCTAACCCCTAACCCTAACCCTAACCCTAACCCTAACCCTAACCCGTACCCTAACCCTAACCCTAACCCGTACCCTATCCCTAACCATAACCCGTACCCTAACCCTAACCCTAACCCTAACCCGGACCCTAACCCGTACACTAACCCTAACCCTAACCCTAACCCTAACCCTAACCTAAACCCCAACCCTAACCCTGACACGTACCCTCACCCTAATCCTAACCCATACCCTAACCCTAACCCGTACCCTAAACCTAACCCTAACCCGTACCCTAACCCTAACCCGTACCCTAACACTAACTCTAACCCTAACCCCTAACCCTAACCCTAACCCGTACGCTAACCCTAACCCTAACCCGTACCCTAACCATAACTGGTACCCTAAACCTAATCCGTGCCCTAACCCTTACCCTAACCCTAATCCTAACCCGTACCCTAACCCTAACCCGTACCATAACCCTTTCCCTAACCCTAAACCTAACCCGTACCCTAAACCTAACCCTAAACCTAACCCTAACCCTAACCCGTACTCTAACCCTTACCCTAACCCTAACTCTAACCCTAACCCGTACCCTAACCCTAACCCCAACCCGAACCCTAACCCTAACCCTAACCCGTACCCACCCTAACCCTAACCCTAACTCGTACCCTAACCCGTACCCTAACCCTAACCCTAACACATACCCTAACACTAACCCCTAACCCCTAACCCTAACCCTAACCCTAACCCTAACCCATACTTTAACCGTAACACTAACCCTAACACTAACCCTAATCCGTACCCTAACCCTAACCCGTACCCTAACCCTAACCCTAACCCTAACCCTAACCCAACCCTAACCCTAACCCGTACCCTAACCCTAACCCTAACCCGTACCCTAACACGTACCCTAACCCTAACCCGTACCTTAACCCTAACCCGTAACCTAAACCTAACCCTAACCCTAACCCGTACCCTAACCCTAACCCTTTCCTAAACCTAACCCTAACCCTAACCCTAACCCGTACCCTACCCCTAACCCTAACCCTAACCCTAACCCATACCCTAAACCTAAACCTAACCCATACCCTAACCCTAACCATAACCCTAACCCTTTGCTAACCCTAACCCTAACCCTAACCCTAACCCTAACCCTAA
>JAVLSZ010000087.1:1182500-1187500 GCA_032313775.1 Urocyon cinereoargenteus
TAACCCGTACCCTAACCTTAAACCGTACCCTAACGCTAACCCTAACCCTAACCCTAACCCGTACCCTAACCCTAACCATAACCCTTACCCTAACACTAACCCCTAACACCTAACCCTAACCCTAACCCTAACCCTAACCCTAACCCGTACTTTAACCCTAACACTAAAACTAACCCTAACCCAAATCCGTACCCTAACCCTAACCCTAACCCTAACCCTAACCCGTACACTAACCCTAACCCGTACCCTAACCCTATCCCGTACCCTAACCCGTACACTAACCCTAACCCCGTACGCTAACCCTAACCCTTACACTAACCCTAACCCGTACCCTAACCCTAACCCTAACCCGTACACTAACCCTAACCAGTACCCTAACCCTAACCTAACCCTAACCTGTACCCTAACCCTAACCCGTACACTAACCCTAACCCGTACCCTAACCCTAACCCTAACCCTAACCCGTACGCTAACCCTAACCCTAACCCTAACCCTAACCCTAACCCTAACCCGTACCCTAACCCTAACCCGTACCCTAACCCTAACCTTTTCCTAACCCTAACCCTAACCCGTACCCTAACCCTAACCCGTACACTAACCCTAACACTAACCCTAACCCGTACGCTAACCGTAAACCTAACCCTAAACCTAACCCGTACCCTAACCCTAACCCGTACCCTAACCCTAACCCTAACCCCCAACCCTAACCCTAACCCGAACCCTAACCCTAATCTTAACCCGTACCCTAACCCTAACCCGTACCCTAAACCTAACCCTAACACTAACCCGTACCCTAACACTAACCCGTACCCTAACCCTAACCCTAACCCTAACCCCTAACCCTAACCCTAACCCGTACGCTAAACCTAACCCTAACCCGTACCCTATCCCTAACCGGTACCCTAACCCTAACCCTAAAACTAACCCTAACCCTAACCCTAACCCGGACATTAACCCTAACACTAAAACTAACCCTAACCCGTACACTAACCCTAAACCCTAACCCTAACCTAACCCTAACCCTAACCCTAACCATAACCCTTACCCTAACACTAACCCCTAACACATAACCCTAACCCTAACCCTAACCCTAACCCGTACCCTAACCCTAACCCGTACCCTAACCCTAACCCTAACACTAACCCGTACCATAACACTAACCCGTACCCTAACACTAACCCTAACCCTAACCCCTAACCCTAACCCTAACCCGTACGCTAAGCCTAACCCTAACCCGTACCCTATCCCTAACCGGTACCCTAACCCTAACCCGTGCCCTAACCCTAACCCTAATCCTAACCCTAACCCGTACCCTGACCCGTACCCTAACACTAACCCGTACCCTAACCCGTACCCTAACCCTAACACTTACCATAACCCTAACACTAACCCGTACCCTAAACATAACCCTAACCCTAACCCTAACCCGTACCCTAACACTTACCCTAACCCTAACTCTAACCCTAACCCGTACCCTAACCCTAACCCCAACCCGAACCCTAACCCTAACCGTAAACCGTACCCAACCCTAAACATAACCCTAACTCGTACCCTAACCCGTACCCTAACGCTAACCCTAACCCTTACCCTAACACTAACCCCTAACACCTAACCCTAACCCTAACACTAACCCTAACCCTAACCCATACCCTAACCCTAACCCTAACCCTAAACCTAACCCGTACACTAACCCTAAACCCCTAACTCTAACCTAACCCTAACTCTAACACTAACACTAACCCTAAACTGTACCCTAACCCTAACCCTAACCCTAACCCTAACCTTAACCATAACCCTTTCCTAACCCTAACCCTAACCTGTACACTAACCCTAAACTTAACCCTAAACCTAACCGTTACGCTAACCCTAACCCTAACCCTAACACTAACCCTAACCCGTACCCTAAACCTAACCCGTAACCTAAACCTAACCCTAACCCTAACCCTAACCCCAAAACCCTAAACCTAACCTGTACCCTAACCCTAACCCTAACCCGTACCCTCACCGTAAACTGTACCCTAACCCTAACCCTAACCCTAACCCGTACCCGTAACCTAACCCTAACCCTAACCCTAACTACTAACCCTAACCCTAACACGTACCCTAACCTTAACCCTAACCCGTACCCTAACCCTAACACGTACCCTTCCCTAACCCGTACCCTATCCCTAACCCTAACCCGTACCCTAACCTTAAACCGTACCCTAACGCTAACCCTAACCCTAACCCTAACCCTAACCCGTACCCTAACCCTAACCATAACCCTTACCCTAACACTAACCCCTAACACCTAACCCTAACCCTAACCCTAACCCTAACCCTAACCCGTACTTTAACCCTAACACTAAAACTAACCCTAACCCAAATCCGTACCCTAACCCTAACCCTAACCCTAACCCTAACCCGTACACTAACCCTAACCCGTACCCTAACCCTAACCCTAACCCTAACCCGTACACTAACCCTAACCCGTACGCTAACCCTAACCCGTACACTAACCCTAACCCGTACCCTAACCCTAACCCTAACCCGTACACTAACCCTAACCAGTACCCTAACCCTAACCCTAACCCTAACCTGTACCAACCCTAACCCGTACACTAACCCTAACCCGTACCCTAACCCTAACCCTAACCCTAACCCGTACGCTAACCCTAACCCTAACCCTAACCCTAACCCTAAACCTAACCCTAACCCGTACCCTAACCCTAACCCGTACCCTAACCCTAACCTTTTCCTAACCCTAACCCTAACCCGTACCCTAACCCTAACCCGTACACTAACCCTAACCCTAACCCTAACCCGTACGCTAACCGTAAACCTAACCCTAAACCTAACCCGTACCCTAACCCTAACCCGTACCCTAACCCTAAACCTAAACCTAACCCCCAACCCTAACCCTAACCCGAACCCTAACCCTAATCTTAACCCGTACCCTAACCCTAACCCGTACCCTAATCCTAACCCTAACACTAACCCGTACCCTAACACTAACCCGTACCCTAACCCTAGCGCTAACCCTAACCCCTAACCCTAACCCTAACCCGTACGCTAAACCTAACCCTAACCCGTACCCTATCCCTAACCGGTACCCTAACCCTAACCCTAAAACTAACCCTAACCCTAACCCTAACCCGGACATTAACCCTAACACTAAACCTAACCCTAACCCGTACACTAACCCTAACCCCTAACCCTAACCTAACCCTAACCCTAACCCTAACCCTAACCCTTACCCTAACACTAACCCCTAACACCTAACCCTAACCCTAACCCTAATCCTAACCCGTACCCTAACCCTAACCCGTACCCTAAACCTAACCCTAACACTAACCCGTACCATAACACTAACCCGTACCCTAACACTAACGCTAACCCTAACCCCTAACCCTAACCCTAACCCGTACGCTAAGCCTAACCCTAACCCGTACCCTATCCCTAACCGGTACCCTAACCCTAACCCGTGCCCTAACCCTAACCCTAATCCTAACCCTAACCCGTACCCTGACCCGTACCCTAACACTAACCCGTACCCTAACCCGTACCCTAACCCTAACCCTTACCATAACCCTAACACTAACCCGTACCCTAAACATAACCCTAACCCTAACCCTAACCCGTACCCTAACACTTACCCTAACCCTAACTCTAACCCTAACCCGTACCCTAACCCTAACCCCAACCCGAACCCTAACCCTAACCGTAAACCGTACCCAACCCTAACCATAACCCTAACTCGTACCCTAACCCGTACCCTAACGCTAACCCTAACCCTTACCCTAACACTAACCACTAACACCTAACCCTAACCCTAACCCAAACCCTAACCCGGACATTAACCCTAACACTAAACCTAACCCTAACCCGTACACTAACCCTAACCCCTAACCCTAACCTAACCCTAACCCTAACCCTAACCCTAACCCTTACCCTAACACTAACCCCTAACCCCTAACCCTAACCCTAACCCTAACCCTAACCCGTACCCTAACCCTAACCCTAACCCGTACCCTAACCCTAACCCGTACACTAACCCTAACCCCTAACCCTAACCTAACAGTAACCCTAACACTAACACTAACCCTAACCCGTACCCTAACCCTAACCCTAACCCTAACCCTAACCTTAACCCTAACCCTTTCCTAACCCTAACCCTAACCTGTACACTAACCCTAAACTTAACCCTAACCCTAACCGTTACGCTAACCCTAACCCTAACCCTAACACTAACCCTAACCCGTACCCTAAACCTAACCCGTAACCTAAACCTAACCCTAACCCTAACCATAACCCCTAACCCTAAACCTAACCTGTACCCTAACCCTAACCCTAACCCGTACCCTCACCGTAAACTGTACCCTAACCCTACCCCTAACCCTAACCCGTACCCGTACCCTAACCCTAACCCTAACCCTAACTACTAACCCTAACCCTAACACGTACCCTAACCTTAACCCTAACCCGTACCCTAACCCTAACACGTACCCTCACCCTAACCCGTACCCTATCCCTAACCCTAACCCGTACCCTAACCTTAAACCGTACCCTAACGCTAACCCTAACCTAACCCTAACCCGTACCCTAACCCTAACCATAACCCTTACCCTAACACTAACCCCTAACACCTAACCCTAACCCTAACACTAACCCTAACCCTAACCCGTACTTTAACCCTAACACTAAAACTAACCCTAACTCAAATCCGTACCCTAACTCTAACCCTAACCCTAACCCTAACCCTAACCCGTACGCTAACCCTAACCCGTACACTAACCCTAACCCGTACCCTAACCCTAACCCTAACCCGTACACTAACCCTAACCCGTACCCTAACCCTAACCCTAAACCTAACCTGTACCCTAACCCTAACCCGTACACTAACCCTAACCCGTACCCTAACCCTAAACCTAACCCTAACCCGTACGCTAACCCTAACCCTAACCCTAACCCTAACCCTAACCCGTAACCTAACCCTAACCCGTACCCTAACCCTAACCTTT